>JAQISU010000122.1:0-170000 GCA_029339505.1 Unio delphinus
CTTCATAATGGCCTACTTTGTGCCTGATAGTGTTACACGCTTCTTCATTTGTGATGTGGTCCATGTAAGAGATGCCAAGGATGGTTCTGTAGCATCTCATTTCAAGTGCCTGGATTCTTCATTGTAATTCTGCTGACAGGGTCCAGGCTTCACATGAATGCAGAACGATTGAGATGAGATGACTAGTGCTCTCAATAGTCTGATTTTTGTTTTCAGACAGATATTCTTGTCTCTCCAGATGGTTCTTAGCTTTGACATAGCTGCCATTGTTAGTTCATGAAATATTACTATTTAATCAATTACATAAACAACTGTGATTATACATTACATTTTGAAATTCATCATTCACCGAATTTCAAATACAAATATACTTATATAAATAGCTGATCTGTTTTAAATGATAGAAATGGTTCATAATAGAACTGAGTGAACAATTGAAGTCATTGCCTTGTACAACGTCATAACCTGCTTATTTCTGGTTCTCTCCAACTTCATTCTGACTGTTCTTCTTGGACATTTTGCTTTTTCTCTTCTTCAAACTCTTTTCTTGCATCTTTCATCCATCAAGTTTTGTGTGGATAGGTGGATATGTAAGTACATAGATACTTGGATAAGTAGGTACATGAATACATCATTGGAGCTTCTTCCCCTTTTTAAGATCATAAACAAACCTAGTTTCATGTGATTAATTTACTTTATAATGGTTATTTCATCACTGAATCACATTAACATCACATGTGACATAACAGCCGTTCTTGTTTCAATTACACAAATAAATTAATAAAATTCATTACATGGCTTAACTATGTTATTTTCAGCGAATACACACATTCAAGTCTTTAGCATACATAAAAACTCACTTCATGGCTAGATGTTTTTTTCGGTCAATATGCACTCAGGTCATTATTATATGTGATGAATTCATCAAAGATTGGTGAATTCACATGGATTCATGTAACTCATATCAACTAAAGTAATGCATGAAATTCTTAGAATACATGTACCTGATCCCTTATATAAAGAAGATCATTGTATGAATTCAGATATAAAAACTCAAACACAGTTATACTCATATCAAGAAAATTGATCTATGATTTTAAACAAATAAATTCATGCAAATATAACTTATATTATTAGCAAATTAATTCAACCAAATCATTGGTATGAATGAACTACTTGAGATTGATGAAAATACCTTGTGTTTTCATGCTTTGCTCGCTTCTACCACCAGAATTGTGTCTGTTGACTTTCCAGACATCTGGTCCCTTGGCTCATTGTTTTACAAGAGAATTTCTCCTAAATTCAATCTCAGAGTCTCCTATATTTTTCCTGACTAAATTTTGTGATGGGTCATATTATAACCAAGAAATTTTGTGTGGGGGAAACATGCCCCTTATTTAGGACAAGGAGTGAAATCCATTAATTCATGTAATTAAGTTGTGAATTCTTTTCAAGCAAACAATCAGTGCATGGTGATTGAGATAGTCAAGTTAGTGATGTATAGCCCAAAGCGGTGCAGTACTGTTTACTAAGATGTCTAGTTATGTTGTGGTTCTATGAAGGAAGGTGGCTATCTGCTTATGAAGACATTAATTTCATATTATTAAGGTTGTGTAACAGCATCATGTTGTGAACTGACCTATATTAGCCTTAGTTCTGTTGAATTATGATAAGACAATATCTGCCGTAGCAGGAGTAGTGATTGTTGTTCAATCCCAGATGTAAGAAAGCCTGTCACATGTTTAGGTTGGATTGTTTATATTTAAAGTAGCATCATATGTGTTAACATTGATAGGACTGGAAGTAACAAGGTGAGCAAAATGAATTCAATCATTTACTTGATTGTGTGACAAAATTTGTTTTATCAGTATAACAAAATGGATAATTGCATTTCATATAAATTAATTCTGTTTTTAAAATAAAGTGTATCATTCAAATGTTATGTTTAATTTAATTTTCTTCATGTAATTGAAGAATGTTATATTTTACATACATGGCTTATATTACTATAATGTTATATTATGTTATATTACTAGAATGTTATATTTTACATACATGGCTTATATTACTATAATGTTATATTATGTTATATTACTAGAATGTTATATTTTACATACATGGCTTATATTACTATAATGTTATATTATGTTATATTACTAGAATGTTATATTTTACATACATGGCTTATATTACTATAATGTTATATTATGTTATATTACTAGAATGTTATATTTTACATACATGGCTTATATTACTATATTCTATATCTCTACATAGATTTCAGTTATTACATCCATTAATTTCATATTTTATGTTATTAATTACTCAGTCCAGGTAGTAACACCATGGTTAAACATCTCTTAGATAACAATTACCAAACAAAAGAACCAGATTGCTGAAAAGTGACATTAAACAAAGAGCAACAACAACAATATACTGTAATGTGTGTGTGTGTGTGTGTGTGTGTGTGTGTGTGTGTGTGTGTGTTTCTCCAATTGTTGCTGTATATATTTGCTTATAAAGTCCAAAACTAAAAATTCATAGACCATGATCTGCTGTTGCATAATCACTGATAGATCTTGGTCTGTCTCAGAAAAAACAAACAAACAGAGCATGATCTTATATTGAATTATGCTCCGACAGAGCAGGATCTGTATTTGCAGGTTACCTTGACTTATAAGCATGTATATATGGCATCCATTAACTGCTATATAAGGCTCATATCAGAAATGTAGCTACTGCTTGTAATACACACACACACACACACACACACACAAACACACACACACACATATATATATATATATATATATATATATATATATATATATATATATATATATATATATATATATATATATATATATATATATATATATCAGTGTGGGTAGAGTCTAAACGCATTCACTGATGTTACTCAAAAGTGCATAAATTTGTTGTGCCTGATGAATTACAAAGAGAAAAAAAAAGTGAAGCTACCATGTGTAAGGCATATGTGTTTAGAAATTTTGTAAAGTATCAGGTATGATGGAACATGTGTAATTGAGACCATAGCAGTCCAGATTTCCTGCAAACTTGTCTCACTAAATCATGCTAGGATTCTAAATCCAGGTTTAAAACTACTTCATTCTGAAGGTAGGTTAACGAACATAATTTGAATCTTGTTTGATACCTGTTAGTTTTGCATGTGCAAGTATTTGAGAAATGTCTGAAACTGGTATCATAATTGGGGATCTGTCAAAACAACTATGAACTTTTCTGCTTTACAGGAAACTAGTATTATTCTTGTACGTTTTTTTCTCGTTAAAAAACTGTATTTGCAAAGAAGAGGAAGTTGGTCTCCATGTTCTGTAGAAAATCAGATCCTAGTGGTTAAGTGAAAATCCAATACTGAAAGTAAAATGTATGTTTTGGGGGACAGAGAAAAAGAGACTGATTGATATTTGGTGTTTTTCTTGTTTGTAGAACTATCTTGGTCATAAAGATCACAGTAATGTTTAACCATGTTAGCTGTGAAGCATTAACAAAATTTCAGATACAATATCTAGATGAACAGTATGGTCTAAAGTGAGTCAATAAAAGTTCAAAACTTTCTGAATGTCCTAAGACCTATCTATACATTTTCCTATGGGATATACAAGTTACTACGGTACACTCTTTTGTTATAAAGCCCATTATTATAACATGGTTTCTTTTATAAGGCATTTGTAATTATAGATCCCATTTTATTATTTTTTGGATGTTATTTCCCCTGTAAGTGCCTTGGGATCTCATAGGATGGAATTGGTCACATGATGAGTCAGTGAATGGTCCAGGGTCAAGGAGTCAGTACTTAGTGTTATTCTCAGGTTTAGAATTTCACGATTCCAGTAATTTACTTTCATGCAAATTTTAACTTAGCATGGGGCATTATTTTTTGAGTTAGTTTTCAAGTTAAAAATTCCAGATTTAACTGATTTTATATCAAATTTTGAGCCCTTTACTTAAAACCAAATTTGGTCAAGCTGATCATATTTATTTGTGGGTTTGCATTAATGTAGTGAATGAACATGCATACAACTTTTTTAGATTCTAAATAAGTCTGGAATCCAGATTATTAAGAGAACTTTTCTCAATCCTAAACTACTTGGAGAGTTGCTCTGAAACAAATTACAAACATTGGTTTAATTGGTCCTAAATGAATGGTCCTGGATAGCTGATAGGTTTAAGACATGCATCCTTACAGATCAATGACACCTGTCCAGATTGGTTTGAGTCTTGATTTGACCAACATGTGTATGTGAGAATGCTTGCCAATAGCTTCCAGTGGATCAGTGGTTCTTTTTGGGTTTTTTCTCCACGGAACATTCCAGCTGCCATGTGTAGCCAGTATCATGTTCTGAAAAAATGGTGTTAAAATCCACAGATCTAAGCAAAAAAAAGCTATGGTGCAAAATGGTGTTAAAATCCACAGATCTAAACAAAAAAAAACTATGGTGCTAAATGGTGTTAAAATCCACAGATCTAAACTAAAAAAAATTGGTGCTGCCAGTTTGCTGCCTCAACAGCCATTTTGAAACTCTTATCATAGCTCCTGAATGGGTGTCACATCATATCTACAGGTTTTTTAAACTAAAAGACTCCATGGGATGTTTGGTTGATTTTAAATGAAATGTTGCCCCGCATATATCCAATATTGCTGCCACAGAAGATTAGAAATGGTTTTATCTCACAGTAGTTAAAAAGAAATGGTCTTGGCATGACTTCCTGAAAATTCTTTCTAACAGTACAGAATCGGTCCCTTTGAAGGACTTATGCTACTGATTAACAATCTGTTATGTTACGGTGGAGATCAATGTGGGCATTTTGGAAGTAATACAATTTTGCTATAAATTTATTATTGTTACAAATTTATGAATTTACTATCACTAAGTCAAATCTTTAAATTTGGTTAGTTGAATGAGTAGAGTCTTTAAATAAGAATAAACAAACTCCAAATTACAGTCTTTTTATTTATCTGCCAATAAAACCTAAAATAGCCTCTTGCTGACACCCATGTTGAACATTAGTAATTCCAATGGATTTCTATTTAATTAGTTATGCATTAATGTTTATGTAAAATGTTCCAATGCTGCCTGAGATTTAAAACACAGTGTTAGAAGTATAATTAACAGTAGCCATGTTAATAAAAATTAGAATATAATAATACAAGGGGTTTAATTGTTCTCAGGCACTGGAAGCTATTCAACTGTTACATTGAACACATTAAGATAAGCTTTATTGAAATTGTTGCTACCGAATATACTCATGTATAAGCCTGTTCGCGTATTAGCCGACCCCCCCCCCTCCTCCAAATGAATTGGTAAAACTATTATAAAGTGCATGACCTATGTATAAGCTGACCCATAATTTGTAGACTACCAGTACATCACAAGATGCTCAAAGTGAGTTCTGAATACGTTTATTTAGGCAAATCACATTATTAAATCAAATGAAAGTAAGAATTTATATGTTGAAATAAAAACAATTCTAATGTGTTAAGTCTTAGTGGAAATTTAATTAATCCTCATTCTAAAATCAGAAATTACAAAGGTTCAATCACTTTTAGAATCCTTCAAAATCGGGCTCTGTATCAGACTCACCAAACATTTCACGAAACTCGGCTTCTATTATGGGCGTGCTGTCATCATATACATCATCATTGTCATCATGGTTATCCGATAGTACGGTTCATAAAATGAGAACACTAGCTGGCTGATACAACAAATTTTGAATCTGCCAACTTATATTTATAATTTTTTGCCATCTGCATAGCATGTAGATGAATTGCAGCCATTCCCATACTTGCTTCATGTTCACAAAAAATTTGTGTGCTGCAGCACAGTTGTTATTTGCTTTTGCATATTCAATAATGTTAAGTTTGAATACTGCATCATAAGCAGAACGCTTTCTTCTTATTCCACTACTATTCATTTTATCTGATTAAATTAAATATAAACTTCTAGAGATTAAACTGAAATAATTTCTTTCAGTAGTAGTATACTATTTATATACCTTATCCTGTAATTATTTCCATGTGTGATTGGTTATCAATTTGTATTTGATAATTATTTATAATTGTTGTTTATTTGTGTGTTGTTTTTTAAAAAAACTACCGGTAGTGTCATTCAGTTGATCAAAATATGATTGGTTTCAGTGTGGACATTATTCAAGTATTGTGACAGTTTATAATTTTGAGCAGAAACCATGTACGCAACCATATCTCATTAAACAATACATCTGAGAGTTGGCATATATATGGTATATCTCCTAATTTATTGCATTGCTTCTGCCTTTCATTAAAAGCACACACAATTACTTAGTCATTCCTTTAAAGTTTGTAACTTTTTTATCTTTAGAATTTGGACATTTTTGCATTTATTTTCAGGAAATTGTATGTACATTTTCATGAAAATATTGCAGCATTACTCTAGTTATTTATTAAACTGAGCTTGACACATTGAAACATCCAGCTTACAAAAATATCAAAGTACCAAATTAAATTTTAGTTTTCTGCATGAGTACAAAATTTGACACACCGACAACAAATGAATCACACTACAAGAGCCCAGAAAGATATCACGATATTAAAAATGTAATCTTATGGACTTGAATTTTTTTAAAATCGTGTATTGTATTTAATCAAGCATTGAAGCTTTTTGTTTCCTTAAAAGTCTTGTTAATTAAAACATTTATGGAATCAATGAACAATCCATTAATTGTATTGAAAGAAATTGATCATTCATCATTCAGGTACTCAAAATGTTTCTCCTTTTTGCAGAAGGACATTTTGGACATGGAGTTGACATGGAGTTTGTTGTTGGGTCTCTTTACAGGGCATGTTTGTAGCATTACATTTGCCTTGCAGTACACAAGTTGCTAGCAAACACATTTAAGACCAGTACATTGCTACCTCAAGGCATAGAAAAATCTTGCATGGCTAAAGAAGGCTGAATTTATTTGTGAACAGAGGGGAAAACCAAATATTGGCTAGTTGTTGAAGAGAGGTGGACCGTAACTTTAATGCCATCTGAATGTTGAATAACTGAATGTTATAGAAATACCGTCAGCTCAAGATATGTGCATATCATTAACTGCATATTCCACCTTATTGCATAGCTTTGTGCCAGCCCCAATTTGTTACCATTGTTTTTAATGGATATCAATGCATATTGTCGATAAGCATTTTTCGCATTATTGCATAAATTTTTCTGGTCCGAACATGCATTATTATGTGTTAAGTTGCTTCGGATAACTGCATTGTTCAAAATTGTTCCTTTCAAAATGAAAACAAACCAATTCTGAACATTGGCGGTCAATGTTGATTAATGAGGTCTGTTAATATCAACATCACAGCTATTAGATCTCCATTGGTCACCAGGAGGCGCTATAGTAGATAACCATAAATATTACCAAGAATGCATTAGCTCTCTGATGCTCTGTTGATCACAAGGAGGTGCGATGGTAGACAACCATAATAATTAACCAAGCAAGGTTGACGGCTTTACCACTCTTTAGCTTCAACACAAACTCGCATCACCGTCGTTAAGAATCTAATCCAGTCTGGTCATTAAATTCGATAGATTAAGACTAGAGCACTGACCACAAGTCTGCTCCTCGATCTACTGACAAAACTGACCTCCATACGATACCAGAGCAAATCGCATCACATTTAAATGAACTAGGCCAAATGTTTTTTTTTCTTCTGAGAAATAATGGGTATCAGTATGCATGCTGCACCAGATACATGCCATAACATGAATGCCGGTTTAGTGCATACGCCACCTAATTGCAGATCATAGCATCGGTCCCGAAGTCATGCATATAAGCAGAGCTGACTGTTCTTGGTTATGTGGATGGAACAACCATTGCTGTATTAGGCAGGCACTTAAATGGTACACTATAAAGTGTGGTAAAATTTAAAGGTAAATTAAAAGGAGGGGGTAAACATAAAAATTGGCTGAATACAAAAGGTGGTTGCTAAAGAGAGGTTGTTCCCATTGGAGTTTAGTCTTTTATTTTAATGCTTTCTGCCAGAATAGTGAGTGATTGTTTGAGTAACTACCATATTGATTAAACAATCTGGGTTGAGTAAAGTATTTGGTTGGAAAAGAGAGGTGAAACCTAAATGTGAATTGAAAGTTGGGGGAAACCAAATATTAGTTGAATACAAGAGGTGGTTGCTGAAGAGAGGTGATTCATATTGGTATTTGAAATGTAACTTTAATGCCTTCTTTGAGTCAGAATAGTGACTGATTAAGCAATTAGCTGAGAATGAGATACATAAAATAAAACATAACTTGAATGTGGAGTCAAATAATGGCTGAGTATGTGAAGTGATTGTGGAAAAGAGGTGACTATAGATAAGAGTTGAAAAAGTAATCATGAAGTGTTATCTTGTCAAAATAGTGGATGACTGATCAGTTGTCAGTTGGCACATCATCACCATAAGAAGGATTATATTATACCAAGGCAATGGGAGTAAAGTGTGACAGAGACACACCAGTGCAGCTGATCAACCCTGATTGAACTTGCACTCTTCTGGTTATTAGTCTGGCATATTAATCACAGAGTCTGTGTGGCTCAACAGTTATAATAAAAAACGAGAATTTAAGAAGGTCAGATCTCTTGGGGCATCACAATGTTTCATTTTGACAGCATTTGTTAATGAAATTGGTCTCATTGTGACTTGATTTCTCACCCTAAATCCCAAAGGATTTTAGACTTGTTATCAAAGAAAATAGACATAAACCCCACTTTTCATCCAACAGCAGTGTTATTGAATTTTTTTAAGCTAGTGCAGCGCACTATACATTTGCACAGAAAACTTCATATGGCATATTGAGTTGCAAATAATTCAATCTGTGCAGAGTATCATGATGGTTAAATTGATTTGGGCTTTTTTGATTAAATGGTGCAGGTTTCCTTGCTTTAATGAGAACTTTAAAATATTGAATTAAAATCATGGACAATTTGATGTTACAAATGCTTCATGTTAACGAAACACGAGCAGGTATCATGACATAGTGCCAATTACAGAACGGAATGTTATGTGAAAAATCTTGGAGTTTTTCTACTATTGTAAAATTTATTTTCCAGTAATATATTTGTTATATTGTGGAATATGCATCAATGAATTTTCAAAGTATTTATTATCAGACAGAATTTATCAGGAATAATGATTGCAGGTGGCAAAGGGTGTGTTACTTTTAAACACCCAAAAGATACCAGGTAAATTTAAGTTTCAAAATTGCCTTTACATGCACATTAGATAGATTATATTGTTGTTCATTGCATTTTTAAAAAAGAAAACTTTCCTTGAGATTATCTTGTAATTTACTAATTTTGCCTCCATGATTAAAAGTAGACTTATTAAAGCAGTGACATTGTTTATCTGTACATTTGACTATCACAATACTTTAAGACTTTCAATATGCCATTCTTAAAATCATGTTTATTCTTGTATTCAAAGAACAGACTGGGTAATAAAATTGGGGCTTTCACTCCACGCTTGCTGATAAAATCAGACCATTAAAAAAATCATTAGATTTTGACCGTACCTTTATTTTCAAGACCTTTAAAAACTTAAGAGATTTCAGTATGCATCTTGTATGTACCTGCAATTATGTTGTTCATCACATCACTGCTTTTTTGCATGTGAATATAGATAGATGTATATATTAAAGTGTTACTATTGATTTGTAACAAAACGTCCTTTTTTAAAATTTATGTATATATAATTCTGGAAGCAAAGGTTTTAAACATTAGAACTTGATTTTTTTTTACAAATTGTTCTTTAGTAAATTATTGATGCCATAACTTCATTGCATGTACCGTAGTTGTGAAATTTCTGCATGTCCTTGAGGGTGCGTCTGAATTTGGGAATTGGGGAATTTTGAGTTCGCCACAAACGCTGGAACTCAATTCTATATAATGAACTGTATCGGTGAAATAAAGCTTTACATGAACCAAGTATTCCTTTCACTTGTTTCCCTTGGTCACATTTGCAAATTGTATGATAAACCATTGATTACTGTTAAATACTTTAATTATTTTACATGCATAATATTGAAATGAATTGACCCGACATACTACCTTGACCACTAGCTCATATGAGGGTAGTTTTAACTTGGTAATATGATGTTATTCTATCCCTTATTTAATTTGATACAATATACCTGATAAATGTGATAATATAAAACATGTCTGTTTTTAATTGCAAAACAGATTTCAAAACAGTGTTGGCACTTAGAAGAAGGTTCTCACAGAAATACTTGCAGTTTATATGAGGGTAGATTGGCACTTTTCAATTTTGAATACAAGAGGGAATAGCATATTTATGATAATCACACTGAAACCAAATTAAAATATAGAACTTAAAAACAAATTTCACTTGGCAAAACTTATTTAATTCATACATATTTTTGGTAAAGGGATGCCAACAGACATTACTGCCATTTTCAGGGATCAAAATTTCTTTGAATATTACTATTTATAGTGTGCTGACATTTCATTGTAAAGATAATTTAACAAAATGACTTCTTACTAAAAGTTGCAGATTTCATGATGTTGATATAAATTCTCATGCACAAATTTCCTTTTAGTTGATAAAATGTGTCATCTATAAAAGTTTCATATGCCAGTCTTGATTGTTATTTTCTTCATGTTCAACAAATATTGGCTATTACTTATGGTATTTTCTTGAAAAATTGGATCCACACCTGAGCTGACCTTATTAGCAGTCTTGGAGTTGTCTGAGCACAAGTTATCAAGGTAGAAGCTATTGAGATTAAAAGATTGACACATGTCAGTAGCTGAGCTTGGATACTGTCACAGATTTGATTGCTAAACTTGATTCTATAACTGACTCTAACCCACCTTGCTAATTAACCCATCCCTGAACATCAAAGTTAAATATGTTCTTGTACCCATGGTCAGTGACCTGTCCTATTGTTAGGAAAGGTATTAGGCATCCTGTTATAACCAGGTCACAGTAAATATGATGGGCATTCGATCTCAGGTCCAATATTTCTCGTGTAGCTCACTGACCATGTAGAATGTTTACAAATTCAAAATGCGAAAAGTTTTATCTTTTTCAAACAATTTTTAATGAAATTTTCAGTATTTACTTTGTATTCAGAGTTACATGTAGTACATATTGGTGTAATTGTCAAATAAAACAAGATTTTGTATGATGGTGTGTGCTAATTAGTAGGTGTGGTTAACTCCAGTCTTACATTAGGCTATTAGCACTTGCTGATAGCATAATTCATCTGTGCAATAATTTATTTTTGGAACAGATTTTATTTAATGTGTTGGACAGAATGGGTATAAGAGTGCCAAGATCAGTTTGGAGAATAGTTATAATCAATTTTCCATGAACCTTTGTGTTTGAAGTTTAACCTAGAAATATTAATTGATTAGTATTGATGGTTTTAACAGCCCTTTTAGCTAAGTATTGGCTAAATTATGCCAAGAAAATGGTAGCTAAGTGTCATTTTAAAAAAAAAACTACTGAGACAGCTGACAAGGACAATTATCAAACCTTTTATCGTTGGATTTCGAGTCTAACAGTCTATCAACTGGACTAAGTGTGGCTCCCTCTAGAAATACTAAGAATGAAGAAATACAAAACTTAGAGTTCTTGTAATTAAGAAAGTAGAATGTACAAAATTTGAGACATTACAGTAAGTGCCAGTTACAAGCAAATCATATTGAATAATCCAGGGTTCTACACAATTTACACTTAACTTGCCTGATTCACAAGGTTTTGCCAGTGAAGTAGAAAACCTGCATTGTGAATTGAGGCTTATTTTCATGAACTGCCATTCAATTAATGGGAGTTCCAGAAATTCACACTTAGAAATATGTATTGCTTGTTTTTATATTGAGGAGCTTATAACAGTAGTGCTAGGAAAACGTCAGATGCTGAAGAATTCTCTTTTGTGTTTATGGACCTAGGGAGAATTAAACATGAATTTTGCACTGCACTGTAAGTGAAATGGCTCACTGCTTTTTTGCAGTTCCAGGTAAAGCATACACTAAGACTTGTCCATGATTGAAAGGAAACACACCTAAAACTGCTTCCAACAATCAAAAGTATTATATTGCACATCTGTTTAAAAAACTCAAGGAAGACAAACTAATAATGTTTACTTGTTTCAACTGCAGTGCTTTTTTCATGCAAGAAAAAGATAAGGTATATTGTTAACAATATCCTAGTTTTTTTAAATAGGTTTGCCACATCTTGTAAAAAAAAAACTATTGCAGCAGAAATGTATTTATTATGTCTTATTTTATCAGGTAAACTCCCATACTCTTTTTTGTTTAAGAATCAAGACAAATAATAGTGGCATTTTTTCTCATTATATAACTCTTTGTCATGTTAATAAACCAGGAATTATTTCTGGCAGACTGTATTATGTAATTCCTGCAGCTATGTAGAAAGATCTTCCACAGGTTTTTAGAAAGCTCACTAAAGCAAAAAATAAAGAAAAGGTGAAGATTGTCCTCAACTTTCTTTAATTAAAAATGCAAACAGCACAAAAATAAAAATTTCCCTAATTTCCTTTATTATTCTTGTTACTTTCTACATGATTTGAATTGAATTTTAGTCCTAGAAAGAGTCAGTCATTCTTGTTTGGAATAATGATTTCAGCAGCATTTATTGGGTGATTATTGGATCATTCTGGCTATTTCAGCATCTAACACCATATTTAGACAGTAAAGAGTATAACTGCTTAGTGGGGAGAGAACTAGCAGAGAGAAGAGAATCTGGCCATCAACAAGTTATAACTATCAATTTTCCTTTGGATCTGGAGTGTGAAATAAAACCTGACCTATGGGTTAATAAAGCTTGATATGGTGGTACTGATCACTAAAATCTTGGAAATCCAATCATGTATGGATCACAACCTGTCTCTGGTTTCTGCAGAGTGCCAGTTTCATTACAAGCAAGTGTGTCACTATTATTTTATCAGTGTCAATCACAAGTCATGCATTAATCCAAAGGTCCCATTAGATTCATCCAGATTCAGGCAGTTAGTCTTGGTAATAGAATTGTATACATAAGTTGAAGGATTTTTTCCCTCTATTATCTATTGATTTTGTTGTTTACACATTAATTAGCTCCAGTTTGTGCATGTATAGGACATATTTTTGTATCTGATACTTAGTGTATTCAGTATAAAATTACTGTATGTATTCACTTATAAGTCCAATACTCCAAATTGCACAGGCTCAGTTTGCTTCACATAATTTGCCAGCAGATCTGTGTCTGTGCAGTTTGTTAGGAGTAATCAGTAGAACAAACAAAATCAACCCAGATCTGCATGTGCATTATGCTATGGCAGATCAGGATCTTTGTTGTTTTGCTGTTTGATTCAACTTTTAAGCAAGTAAATATGGCAAGATACAAATTGGTAAAATCTGCACATGTACATGTATGTATGTATGTATGTATGTATGTATGTATGTATGTATGTATGTATGTATGTATGTATGTATGTATGTATGTATGTACAAAGATGTCTGCAAAAAGGACATGAAGACAGCCAACATCACCATAAACAATTGGGAGAGCTGTGCTGACGACCGCTCCGCGTGGCATCTTGCTGTCAGACAGGGCACTCAGAAAGCTGAGGAGATGAGAAACACAAACCTCGCTGCAAAGAGAGCCAGGAGGAAGGCAAACCAAAAACATCCTCAGCAAGCATCAGCATACACCTGCAGCAAGTGCAACAGAGACTGTCACTCGAGGATCGGACTCTTCAGCCACTCGCGAAGGTGCAGATAGGACACCCAAATCGGAAGCTACACCATCGTCTCTCGAAGACGGACGGATGCCGACGACGATGTATGTATGTATGTATGTATGTAGGTATGTATGTATGTATTATGTATGTATGTATGTATGTATGTATGTATGTATGTATGTATGTATGTATGTATGTATGTATGTATGTATGTATGTATGTATGCATCACCTGAGCTCTTAGCAGGACTGTTTACTGCTTTTATAAAATACATGTTACTGTCATGTATTGAGACTGGTTGTTTTTTCTTCTTTTTTTCTTGGGGAGGGGGGGCTTAAAAATTACTGAAATTGTTTTTTTAAAGACATAACCATATCAGTGGGGGTATGTGAGAAAAAAGATTGTGTTTCAGCATAACACAACAAAATATGGCAGGTATGTGTACCTTCGTAACTGGTGTGAGACATTTGTACTGATTATAGTGTTATACTATCAACTTGCCACATGATGGTTCCTACCATATTACGAAATTGCAATGATATCCACATCTCTTTTATCCAGTAAGTAACTTGGAAATCAATCTATAAATTATAATCATGACAGGCCATAATTCATGACAGGCCATAATTCATACCATAGTACACCATACAGTAAATGTGGCATGTGCCCAAACCAAAATCGCAAGCTTATTTTTAAGGTTGCGGCAAGCTTGCTGCAAGCTTGTTATTTAAGCTTGCCGCAAGCTTAGATTTGAAACCGCGGCAAGCTTGGGCAAGCT
The DNA here is from genome assembly GCA_029339505.1 of Unio delphinus. Taxonomy (NCBI): domain Eukaryota; kingdom Metazoa; phylum Mollusca; class Bivalvia; order Unionida; family Unionidae; genus Unio; species Unio delphinus. The sequence continues at coordinate 14,551 of JAQISU010000122.1, forward strand.
TATTTTTAAGGTTGTGGCAAGCTTGCGCAAGCTTATTTTTAAGGTTGCGGCAAGCTTGCGCAAGCTTATTTTTAAGGTTGCGGCAAGCTTATTTTTAAGGTTGCGGCAAACTTGCCGCAAGCTTATTTTTAAGGTTGCGGCAAGCTTGCGCAAGCTTATTTTTAAGATTGTGGCAAGCTTGTGCAAGCTTGCCGCAAGCTTATCTTTAAGGTTGTGGCAAGCTTGCCGCAAGCTTATTTTTAAGGTTGTGCATGACAAGCCAATTAGATTTTAAATTATATATATATATATAGGAAACTGACATGGCATGTACTACCACCATATTTCTAGCCCTTGATGTGTGAAAATGACCATTTATATAAAATATTAAAAGTAAAATGTTGATATATGCTACAATGTATGTCGCAGAATTGAAACAGAGTGGATTTTTTATTAAATGAATAACTCAAACAATGTGTGAAAGATGGCAATTCATGAATTTAATTAGTTAATAAAAATATATGATGTAAAAATACAATGATTCTCACATGCTCTCAAAATGCAATTGATCCAATTACTCTATACTAACATTAACAAATTGAAGAAGAAAAAAATATTATATCTATCTGATATACAGATTCAAAACACCTCAGTTAAAAAAAAATAGTATACACTATCCGATACTCACATAATTTTATGTACCGCCTAGGATTGAGATTCAAACAATTCAAATAAATTTCAAAAGTTTTGCACTGTAAGTAAAAGATTCACAAATCTCCTGGAATTCAACTAGTCAACTAGATTCAAAATAATCTCATGTAATTAATACAAATGTACCAATTGAAACAGCAATTGGACCAAATACACCATTCGCTCGATAACAAATAGTAGACACATCAATATACTATAATTACCGTTATTTACTATTGCACGACATACAGAGAGAGAGAGAGAGAGAGATTGTTTCTAAATATCTTCTGCAATTTTGGAATCTGGGAACACATTTTCCATTAACTTGTAGGATGTGCTCAATTTACGATCAGCTCATAGAATCACCTCATCACGTTATCTGCTTTTGAAATATGTGCTGATCACCGACTTCCTTTCCCTTCATCGTTGACAAAATACTTGTATTTCCCTTCACTAACGATGCCAATTTCGCATGATTTTCCGATTCCACCTGCCGTGAAAAGTCATTCATTCCACCATGTTGTGCACATGAAAAATTTAAGTCGCAAACAGTGCAGAGTACAAAATGCACTCTTTTAGACGGTGGTTTAAGGCATGGTCACAGAGTATTATGAACTGGTAGAAAATGCAGCTTTCTATGTTTAGACATTCTATTTTCATCATCAGATTCGAGCTGAAATTTTGTAAACGGCGGCACGTTTAAACAACCGGATGTTGAGAGAATGTTACAATCAGTGATGTGGAGCCAACTACAGACCCGGACGCGGACCGAAGAGACGATACAATAAAACTAACCGAAATAAAAAAACGCTTAAAAAATTATTTTAAAAAAAATAAAAAATAAATGCAACCTCAAATCGTAATTTATAACCAATGACCATACTATCGTATGAATGAGCTTTATTTCGTACAAATTCAGTCAAATACGAACTAGTAAACAGGTCTGCAAAGGCAAAATGGTGGGTGGTTGTCAGATTTTTTTTGTTTTTAATACTCATTTATATTAATTTCAGGACAAATTACCGTATATTGAGGAGTTAATCAAAAACATTATTCCATGTGATTTCCTTTCGATCACAGGAGTCTGATGCTGTTTCAAGAATGTTATAATTACCTACACGTTCAAATACAAAAATTGTCAAATTGAAACAGAAATTGGAATATTCTTTCAAAAACTAAATGCCATAAGTTATCATCACAAAATTACAGAGACTATATTTGATGGTGCATACATTGTTTGTAAGAAGCATTTATAAGTACTTGACTTCAAATATCTTGCTGCATTAAGTCAGTCTGTAAATAACTTTGCAATCGGTAAATGCTATGTATTTTACCGGATTTTACTAAATGGAATCCTTTATCACAGTGTAAAATATAACACACATTCAAGAAATTCTTGCTCTGTTCTTTTTATATTTAATGGTGTAAAACAATGTGGACAAATTATGTTCTATGTTAAAGTTTATCCACTGTGCTGCTGTTTGATGAATGACTGCAGATGCACTCCTTCATTTTTTGCAATCTAGGAAGCTTGAATTTTACATTTTCCAAGCTTGCAGACTTGGAAAAATTCCTTTTGCAAGCTAGCTTAATTTGTGTAAGTTTGAGATTTTACAATAAGCTTGCAGACTTTGAGAATTTCTTTTTGCAAGCTTGCACAAGCTTGCAAGCTTGCGCAAGCTTGCAGACTTGGAGAAATTCCTTTTGCAAGCTTGCGCAAGCTACCTTACTAGCTTGTACAACTTCAACTAGCTTGCTGCAAGCTTGTGGAAAGCTTGCATTTTGGTTTGGGTGTGTACAGTGAGACATTGTATAGCACATGTCAGAAACAGATTTCATTCACTCTGATATAATAATGCATTGGGTTTAGAATGATATACCAATCCTACCTGTCATATAAATGACTTTATATTTAAATTTAGGAGTAAGTATACAGAAATAAAATGATACATGTGAGAGAAAGGAAAAAGCCAGAGAACAGGTTAGTTATCACATTAATATAATCCAATATGTCCTTGTTTGATGCCGTGTTAATTCCAAACTAATGTTCCAGTCCAAGAATATTACTGAGCACTTTGTAATTACAATGAATATTAATTTGAATAAATCAATCCACCAAAACTTAAACTGAATGATGAGATTGAATCTGCATCAGATGTTAAGGCCAGAATGAATAATTTTTTCAAATAACAAGATGATATACCCCTCTAGTTGACCTTGGTCAAAATTACCATTTTCTGGAAATAATCTGTCAGCTTAATGGTATTTTCCATTCTAGAAGATTTAAGGTCAGAACATTGATTATAAGCATATTTACTATTAATAATGATTTGAAAATTTAATCCACAGAGCTGTGTAGTATCTTGTTTACAAAATAAATGTCACAGGTCACACAATGAACTTTAATTGGGACAAGCTAAAGTACAAAATGCAAGTACAAATAGCATAATGTCATTTAGAAAAAGCCGCCAAACAAAACAAATTAAAAATACATAACACTTGAATTCATGGCAGGTTTTTTTTCAGCCAGTACAGGATCATTTCCTCTGAGGGACTCTTTTTTTTTTTTTTTTTTTTATCTTCTTCGATTTCTTCAAAGTTTACTATCCAATTGTTTTATATATTTAATCATTTTGACATGTTTAAAAAATTAATTGCTTTGATGTTTCAAAATGACTAGTCATAACACTCAACTCCACAAATGGTTGTGCTCATAGGATTTAATGACATACAATAATTCCATCAGATTAGTCAGTTTGATTCTTTCTTGTTAAAATATGCACATGGTCTTCATTAAGTTCCTGTATATGATCTGCACCAGCACTTACCATTATGAAATATTTCATTATAATTCTTAACATTTCACGTAAAGTGCATGGAGACCAGTGTAAAAATTTTCTTCTGTAATGATGATGATGTTGGAATTTTATGTATTTAAGATGAAATAAATAAAATAATAAATAAATGTAACACAAATTAGATTCGGTGATGTATATTTTGATTTGAAGTGTTACAGGTACAAAGAAAATTGTACACATCTACATAAGGTAGATCAGCTGTCAACACCCATCTTAAGGTATTCTCTGTCTTCTTGTGCTGCCTCATTTCAAAAACAAGAAAGAGAACTACCATATATGCCTGTGCAAAATTTTGGAAAAAACTGCAAACATAGATCCCAATCTGCATGCATATTGCAATGGCAGATCAGGATCTGTCTTTTTTTCTTCTTCTAATGATTAGTATAGACTCAAATCTGCTGGTGCATCATGTGATGGCAGGTCTGGATGTATTCAGTTTGCAATTTAATTGGACTTGTACTTGGGTAATGGTAAACACAATACCAGAGATCACTGATCTACACTGGAAAAGAGTAACTGATGCCAACTGGCCCAGCACCAATTTCACTATTAAGTTGAAACAAATAGTGTTGGAAAAATTAATTAGCACCGACTTTTTGCCCTCCTATTAGGAAACCAGGATAGGCAATCTTAGATGAGATTGTTACATCTCATTTGGTGTTCATTTAAAGTACTTAGCTGTAGAATCAGGTAATTTATGTGACCAACACCTTTTCTGGTTCCCATTCAGGATATCTGCAGTTGTTTGTTTGTTTGATTAGGATTTTTATCAATACTTTAACATTTTTTCAGTCATATTGCTACTATGTCTGCAGTGAGGCAGTTTACAGTGATGTCTAGCACTGGGGCATCTTGCCACAGATATTTAGCATGATGTCCCACCCAGTCACATTATTCTTACACCAGGCTGATCAGTCCTAACACTAACCTCTTAATGCTGAGCACCAAGCGAGGCAGCTGTTAGTACCATTTTTGTAAGTCTTGGTATGATGGTATGACTCGGCCGGGGATCGAACCCACGACCTCCCACTTTTGCAGCGGACGCTCTAACCACTAAGCCATTGGAGCTGTTGTAAATATAACCCAAATATTCAGTCTGTTTTATCCCTTATAAGTTCAGTCCAACTGAAAGCAACATAGACCCTGATCTGCTGTCACATAATGTACCAGCATATAAATATCTTTTTTTTGTATTTGTTTGACTGTTTACTCCTAACAAATAGCATAGACCCAAAGCTGCTGGCAAATTATGTGATGGCAGATCTGGTTCTGGGTCGTTTACAGTTGGACTTGCTAGCAAGTATATATGGTAGTATCTTATATCTAATAAGGTCACCAAAGCAGCATTTTTGAAAAACTTATTGCTGCACATCCAAGAGTAATATTTACAGTGGGTTTTCACCAGAGGACTTCTTACAATGTTTAGTTGATACTATAATGATGCAAATCTGACATCCAGTATGGCCACCATGGCAGCCAGCTCGAAAGTCTTGATGCTGCTACTTGTCAATGGAAAATCATAAGACATGGGTATTTCACTTCTTTTGGTGTCTTGTCATTGTCCTGAATGAAAATGGTGCTGATCTGAAAATCTTAATTACTTCTACTTTAGATTGAAAGTTGTATTGATATTTGGTTTTCTCCAGGAATCTTACTATTGTGTATAGTTATTCCTAAATGAAAAAAAATGTGGATCTGACATCCAGTAATATTGTCACAGTTTTTGTCATCTTGAAAATATATTCTCAATACTCATCCAGAATCCATCCCTGACATGGAAGAGTGAGATTGATGGCTGGAGATATATTTGGTTATCGTGTTTTTAAAAAATTTAAAACGTGTGACACATTGTTTGAGAAATGAAACAATGCTCATGACTTGTCATCTTTCATTGCTGTAGTAGACCATGACAAAGCAATATTGCACTTAGGATTCCATGGGTTATAAGAGGTCCCATGTCCCTGTCCGACCACATCTCAGGGGACACAACACTTTAAAGGGAGAAAGGAAATGGTGCATTATGTATAATGCATTAGTTTAAAGATTTTTGGGTGAAGAAAAAAAAAATAGGTCCAAAAACTTAGATTTTTCCCTCTGTATTTTGTAGTGCAACTAAAATGTCCAGATTATTTGCTATCATTGTAGAGCTAAATCTGTCTGCCTTTCTATAATACCACCCTCTTTAGTGTATCATGCATGACCTTGACGCTAGAGACCTTGGAAGTAGGCTACTACCTCATGTCCCATATAGTTGTCGCTATTGGTTTAATGTGTTAACACATTACTATAACAAAAGGTAGATGAATTATCATTTGTAGCTTACCGGTAAACTGGGAAAACCAGCATTAACCTTTATATATCCTATTGTAATTTACTGTGTATCCACTTGCATCCTCCGATACAAAGGAGAAGACTGAGTGCAGAAACTTTTTAAACATTCCTCTTTGCAGTGTTGAGAGCTCATGGGTCATGCAAACACATCATTAGGTTTTCATTGCACTTTTGCCATTGTACTTTCCACAACAAAATAAGTTCATTTGAAATCTATAATTGGATGTTGATTGAGGGTTTGAACCAGTTTCAGCAACTGTGTACACTGACTAAAGGCATTGTACTTGACATGATTTGATAGTTGTATGTAGTACACTGCATGGCTTATAGGTTGAATTTTACATTCAGTTTTCCACTATTTTCTAACTTCAGAAAATAATTTCAAATTTCAAATCACTTTTTTTTTGTTAGCTGTTTTGTGACCAGTAATCCAAATTTTGGAATATTGATTTTCGTAACTTTATATGATTTATGTAAATGAACAAATGTTTGAGTCCAAGATGTCACTTAAGCATCAATGTATAAAAAGAGAGAATTCATCTTTAGAAAAGCATGGTAACCATATAACTTACTTGTATAAGCTTGTTTTGTTTAAAGAAACTTCAGTCCATTCAGTGTATTGCCATACCATCAAAAGTGTTCATTTTTTTTAAAAAACGTGACAACATTTTGATAACAAAATATGCTTTACTTTTTGTTCATTTAACTGTAACTTTAATCCTAAACACATTTCATATGTAACTGCTGAAATCTATGTATATCATGCAACCAGTGAAACCCTTGGGGACTGAAAAATCTTAACGTTTTGGACATATTTTTTTCACGTGAACACCATTTTTTCAGATAAATTTATATCCTTCAGTGTTTTTATATAGTTCAGTTGTATTTATCAATTACATTATTCCATCGTGAAATAGTCTCTATATAAACATATCATTCCTATTTAATATCATTGTACCGTACCTACCAATCAAATAAAGAGAATCTTTTCTTTAAAGCTGAAGGGAGAGGACAATATTTACAAGTTATCATGTGGAATGAAACAGACAATTTTGCATTATATCATCACCCCAAATAGATTAGTGACAGATTTTCTGGTTCATATTAAACCCATGCTATCTTTTGGGTTATTCTATCCAAGGATACTGTTACATATACTAGATTCACTTTATCAAAATTTAAGTCATTGAGTCCTCAAACCTTACAGTTTGCCAATCCTACATGGGTTAGCTGGGGCTTTTGTTTCTGTAATTTGATTAGATAGGGCTGATTTAAGCAGTTCAATTGTCACTTCTAATTTGGCATGAGTGAAATCATGTGGAGTAGGACTGAATTTGTTATCTCTGTACTCCCATCTCTTATTGTTCCACCCATTATTAAATGACTGTGAATAGAATTAGTTGCAATTGGATTCAGTCACTCAGACAATTTTAAGGTGCTTTATCGCTTCTAAAATGGCTGTATTGCTTTGGTATCATTGCTGTGGATTCAGAATAAATAAGGTGAAATTGATGCTGTAACTTGGTTACTGTTCATAATAACAATAAGAGTTTTTTATGTTGGCAACTTCCTGCGTTTAGGCATTGATTCTGATTCAACTTTTCGTTTTATTTAGGAAAGTAATTTGATAAATTTAAGGCAGCACAAAGAGGATTTATATGCTTATATTTTTGTAAAATAGAATTTAGAAAACAAAAATACTGACCTGCAAAGTAAAAATTTTAAAAATTATTCTGGCTTGCATAACATCGAGAAGTTAATAAAACTGTTATTAAACACTATTAGCTAAAGTAGTACACAGCATGATTGCAAATGGTACCATTTCAGCCAGAGTTAGGCCATTTGTTTTTTTTTTACTTACAAGAAGAGTAGTCTGATTTTGCAATCTAATTTACAGTCTTTTGTGACCTAGTTTCACAAAGGGAGCATCCACTAATGTACAGCATGTTCTCTCGCTGTTTCTTGTCTATCTCTTGTTCAGGATCTCCAAGCGGTCTAAAACACTTGCCTTTACCAATCAATCCCGTGTGGGTTCTAGTCTTTTGACTGACAGTCTATGCGGGTATGTAAGAAAGCTTTACAATATCTTTATGTGGGTTGGTAGTTCTTCTCAGGTATTTTCTAGGTTCTCTCGCTGTCATTTATACTGGCTGCCATGTATAGCCTATTGTGCTAAAAATGAAGCTAATCCAACAGCAACAAGAATAACTCTCCAGTTTTATAAAACATTGAAATTGATACAGTTAATTGTCTTGTATTGAAGAGGACCATTGTAATATATATACAATATTTCCAATTTTTTCAGATATATTAGGTATAAAACATGCATGTCAACCTCCCAGACAGTGTTGGGGTTGTTGATACTAAAAAAATGTGATGTTTTTGGCTCAGAGTGGGCAATCCCATTAACCAACCATGTATAATTGAGAACAAGTTGACTACTAATATAAAAATATTGATAATAACTGGAAATTCTTTGATACAATTCATACTTTTCAATAATAATTTCAAAATCACTTTTTTTGTTAGCTGTCTTGTGACCAGTAATCCAAACATTGGAATATTGATTTTCTTAACTTTTATATGATTTATGTAAATGACCAAATGTTTGAGTCCAAGATGTCACTTAAATTGGAAATTCTTTGACACAATTCATACTTTTCAAATTGAACTTTTTGCATTGTCACATTCCATCATGCAGATGTGCATGCACTCATACAAAATCACACCATAGTACAGAACAAATATAAAAGAAAAAATACATCAAGTTTCTTTCTTTAAAATCCATTAGACAGTGTAACACAGTCTAAATTAGATACAGTCAACATACCTCTGATTAGTTCAGATGTTTTTGTTGTTATTGTATTTTTTTTTTTTTTTATGACGATGCAAGTTTATAATAGAGTTGATCTTTACATATATCTGAGACTGGATGGTAATCTTGTTAATACTTCTTTGAAGATCATGTTAAATTTTCTTACAATAGAAAATGACTTTTCTGCATCTTGCATTGCTCTGAGGGAATATTATACATGCAATAGCTACACTGAGAAAAGTTAAACATGTCAGTTACTTTAGGGATTTGGCTCTGCATTCATTCTTAGTCTTGATGCTGGATCATGTTACCATGTCAATAGATGTTGTATATTCCAAAATGACTATTGTCCATATCATGTTTGCTGTATGAGCAAACAAGAAAGTGCCCGACCTTGCTGCTGGGCTTTGCCGACGATCCTTCTCTGAATTACAGATGCATTAAGACATTCTGCTTTAAGAAGGGAAACACACTTCCACATGATTCTGTTATAATATTATGGAGTAAAATCTGATTAAAGAAACATTGCAGTCAATTACAAATGAGACCATATCTTTTATAGTTTGATTATGCCTCCCCATTTGTTGGCATTCTCCTATTGATTTTAATAACATAAATCTTTAATGTGATAAAAAGTGCACAGAACTTAGTCAATTCGTTCATTGATTTATAATTTTTAAACTGAATGTGACTAGAGTGGCCCCTAACACTGGCATTTTCTGCACCCTTTATGCTTATTGGAGTTTCCATACTAACACGCCGCCATGTTATGTACACTATGGGCAAGTTGATTTACTCTGGCAACATAGTTCATTCTATGCAGTAACTGCTGGATAATTCTGTAAATTACACTACTTGAATAATCCACATGAAAGGCAAATTTCTAATTGTCATTCTTTTCCTTTGCTTGATTCGACATTGTTAATATCAGAAGCAGACAACATAGTGTTTTTCTTCTGTGTACATACATGTGTAGTCATGCATGCACCACTTCACTGAATACATGTATGAACTTGTACAGGAACTGGAAATGATGGGTAGTCTTTTACACTGAAAACTTCCTTTTAAAATGAAACACACAGAGATGTTAATATGTTAGGATCCCACCTGGATATAATCAGGTTTGAAATTATTAAACAATAAATAAACTGACAGTTTGTGCATCTTTTATCTCATTTTTGCTTTTTGTCTTTTAAATCAAAAGGATGGTACAAACAAATGGGGAGGTAATTATTCACACTATAAAAAGATGGCTTGAATATTATCATTTAAGGCAACAAAAACTAGTAACTTTTATTTCTTCAGCACCTAATTTCAGATGAATTGGGTTTGTTTCACTGAATGTATTTTACCTATACAAAATAGCTGAATGGTTTCTCTCACAAAGGAGTCTTAACTTGACATTACCATAATTATTAACTTGACATCACCCTAACTAGTCATTCAATTAAAATAATGGTGGTATTTTATCTTGGAATGAGGTACCTTTAATCATCTCCATTACAATCAGCTGTATCAACTGTCCCAAGGAGATAGCTTTCCATGAACATTAACTTGTGATTATGTATGACTTTTTAGTGTATGTACAGGTTATGGGTATATCTTAGTGTCAAGAAATCTCTCTCTCTCTCTCTCTCTCTCTCTCTCTCTCTCTCTCTCTCTCTCTCTCTCTCTCTCTCTCTCTCTCTCTCTCTCTCTCTCTCTCTCTCTCAAAATAATAATGAAAATCATGGTTTTGGGGAGTTAAAAAATTGTCTTTTTTATGACACATTATGCTTTAAACATCTATACCTATACATTTTTTTTTTTTTGAGAAAATAATTTTCAGGCTAAGCTTATATTGGAAAATACACATCGATAAGAGAACATAGCAGTAAATTGCCATGATATTACATGTACCACATCTCCTGAATTAAACAGCAGTTCATTTTTGGCCATACAAAAAAGGCAGTATAAGTTGTAGAATATGTGGTAATTACAGTAATTACAGTATTAACTGGAGGTGGGGTGAAAAAGAGGTATTATTTGTAGAATATGTAGAAATTACTGTATTAACTGGGTGAGCGAGGTTGTATTAGTTGTAGAATATGTAGAAATTACTGTATTAACTGGATAAGAGAGGTTGTATTAGTTGTAGAATATGTAGTAATTACTGTATTAACTGGGTAAGAGAAGTATTAGTTGTAGAATATGTAGTAATTACTGTATTAACTGGGTGAGAGAGGTTGTATTAGTTGTAGAATATGTAGTAATTACTGTATTAACTGGGTGAGAGAGGTTGTATTAGTTGTAGAATATGTAGTAATTAGTATTAACTGGGTAAGAGAGGTTGTATTAGTTGTAGAATGTGTAGAAGTTACTGTATTAACTGGGTAAGAGAGGTTATATTAGTTGTAGAATATGTAGTAATTACTGTATTAACTGGGTGAGAGAGGTTGTATTAGTTGTAGAATATGTAGTAATTAGTATTAACTGGGTAAGAGAGGTTGTATTAGTTGTAGATTCTAGTATTCTAGGTTACCCAGTAACAACCCTTTACTCTACAAATAATATGGGACATAAATGTGAATTATTTCTATCCATCCTTTGGAACCCAAAGGTGTGGAACTAAAATTAATATTCCTAGAGTACTGTATCATCATGTGTGAATGTACATTACCAAATTTTGCATGATTTCTTCCGATGATGTAGAAGAAGGCAAAATGGATCAGCACCAGGCAAACATTATATGCATATATGTATACAGACAAGCACACAGTTGAGAGATGTTTCTAAAATAGCCTTATGTGGCCTCAGAAAATGACCAGTCATCCTGATAAACAAAATAATAAATATTCCTTACTTTCAATAGCACGTTATATTCTCAGAATATACCCAATTCTCAGAGAAACAAAAGTTTTGACCTGATTGTCAGAAATTTTTTCAGAAAAGCTATAATTTTGAATGAAAAATGAATACTGCATGTCATGAAACTTAAGCGAGATGACATACATTCCAAATTAAAAACTGACCACTTACTCTGATGTTTTCGGTATTCCAGAAAGAACATTAATTTTACAAAGATTAAAGCAAGAATCAGACCTAGCCTTACATGTCCAACTGAGTAAATTTCCTGAAATATCAATTGTATAGTTGGACCAAAAGCTGCAAAATGTTGTTATTTTGGTGACTGCACTGTTGTTCAATCTGTTTTAATTTTAACTTTTCTTGTTAAAATTTGTGGTATTTTTAAATGCCTCATTCAGCAAACCATAGAAGGTTGATCTGCACTGCTTAGTTGAGACTTAGGTGATACATTTGTTCAATGATTTGATTGCTTGATTTATAAAACATTAAATTAAAGATAAAAACAATATTATGCTTCCTGATTGTCATATTTCCAATCCATACAGTACTATAAGTACTTTGATTCAGTAAGGTATCAGAAATACCCACATTATGTGAGATGAAGCCAATGTCTGCCAGTTTCCATGTATCATTTAAAACTACCCACTTAAACCACTTTGCCATCAGCACTTGTACCTCGTGTGGCAAATATTATGTATTGTTATTGTGGCAACAGGTGTTACTCTGAATCCATGCATTTTGTGTATTTTAAAGTCAGTGAAAATTGTTGAAAATAAAGGAGTTGCCAAAATTAAAATCCTTTGCATTTTGTGTATTTTTAAGTCAGTGAAAATTGTTGAAAATAAAGGAGTTGCCAAAATTAAAATCCCTTAATTAAATTGCCAATTTTGACAGCCATCTGCAGTATGATCATATCCAGTGGAACAATGGTGTCTGAGTGTGTACTTGTGCGGAGGAGCAAGTGGATGCAGATACAGGTCACCCATGTCTGAGGCCAATTCTTGATATCTCAGAGGAGTGTAAAGTTGAAGTAAATTTTATCAAAGATAAAGATTAATCTTCTGACATCTGGAATTATAAGAATGTATCAAATCAGAGGAATTTTTGCTAAAGCAGAAACCACCAGGCAATAATTAACACTGGTAATTGAGTTGATTTGGTAATTCTACTGATCTTTTAGCATTCATAGAATAATTGGGCACTAAAAAGATACCAGACAGTAATTACTGTAATAAAATAAAGAGAAATTATGCAATTTTAGGTTGTTCAGAAACCATCTCTAAATTTGTGTGCATGTATGACTTCCTTAATTCAGACTGGTTTATGGGTCTTAATTGAGTTGTGATGTGTATTAATGATGTAATGTAGGAACTACATGCTTGTAACCAGATATGGTTGGTCTGATTAGCAATGTTCAGTATAATTACGCTCTGGAACCCAAAGAATCAGGGAACAGTAATTTTTCAGCAAATTTCTTGCAACTAATAATTTACTAGTATTGTAAAACCTCCACTGGCAGAGTGGTCTGTCTTGCACTGTGTCTGATAGGCCTATTGTTTTTAGGAGATGCTTGCCATCAGTTTTGTACCATTGTTGTTGTAAAGGTAATAAATTACAATTACAGTGGCACTGAAGTATCAATTGCATTTTTTTTTATCCAGGTAGAGTACAGTTGCTCTGTTCAGTCTGTCTCGACTCACAATTCTGCAATAATGTTCTTCACACTAAGAGTTCAGCATAACACATTTAATAGGATATTGTAAAACTAATTTAATACAATTTATAAGCAGTTATTTTTACAGTAGAAAAGTTTCTAAAATGTACAACTTGATCAAAACAAATTACAAATTAGTTAAAGAGATTGTTTTCCTGAAGTAGTAACAGTTTGTCAAATGTATCATAAGCTAATTTATTCATTATTTATACAGGTTAATGGATCCAGCAATAAAAGATATTCTTCTGTTACACGCTTAAAAGAAATATCATTATGTATAGGATAATGGGCATTGTAATCTTTGGATAATGATGCAGCATTTTAATCCTGTGATCAGTGTCCCTCAAGTATGCATGACCCTGGCTGTGGGCTGATAAATAGTGTGCAGGAGTCATATTGAAGAATTGGTCCTCAACTGATTATTATTGCTGATTACAGCTTACATTGTATTGCAGGCACTTGCCAACATCTGCATGTACAGATCATTCTAATGTAACTAAGACAAAGATTAATTTAAAAGTACTTAGAAATTTGCAGTACTTGTTTTAATTACACATACTGGCTATTTTTATGTGTGCTGGAATTGATACCAATTACAATTTTATATTTCACATATTATTGAATTGATTACTTTCATAATTCATTACTGTACAACACTGGTACAATACTGTACAACACTGGTTGGTCAGCTAAGGGCAATTCCAAATGTTGGACCCAGTTTCTTAGTTTTTAAAGTGTTGCTTTGCACACAGCACCAAGAAGAAAAAATAAATTGTTCACTTTTTTAAGTTAACATTTATTTTAAGGGATAGCTGTCACAAAGAATTACTTTTTTATCCTTTGATAATCCATTATAGACAAGTAGACATGTTTCACTGTATCATGACTGCAACCAGCATGACATAACCCAAAGATCTGGCCTGATTATAAAATCAAATTGTCATTAACATTAACTCTATTAATCAATTGCCTTGAATTATTCAGCCAATTTGTTCCCTCATGCACTTATATTTATAGAAACAGACTTCAGTTGAGGAACCACCCACCTTGAGATAATTTGTCTCTCTCTTCCATGAATGGACCACTTTCAGTATCAGCTTTTGATTTTGCTTAAAATGACTTTTGTCTTTTGTTGTATGTAACAATGCACTTTGTGATTATACTCAGTACATACATAGGCTGTAACTGGATAACTGGACAGACCCACTATGTCCATTATGTGCCTGTGTATCTGTCATCCCGATTGGATATATGCCCAAAACGTTTCTTTTGTAGACATCACATTTGTATTGTGTACATCAACATGTGCTAGATAGATATAGGAAATCCAGTGGCAACAATATATAACAAATGACATTAGTAGATTTTCAATTTTTTTCCCAGGAAATAAATAAAATATTTATTTGCAAAATTTAATACAGCCAAAAATGTTTTCTTTTTTTACATTAAATCAAAATAATGCAGATTATCTCTTGGGCAAGAAGAGTTTCATATCTATATGGAGATTGCCCCATTAACTCATTAAGTTTTTTTGTAATTTTCACCTGAAATTAGAGTAGGCAGCATATTTTGGAGGCTATTTTTAAATATATTCTAATACATCAACTTCCAAGAGATATCTGGTTAATCAAATGCTTTGTTGTGTAGAAACATCTTTTTTATTGCCTTTTTTGGCTCATCCATGAGCAGAAGGGTAAAAGTTGCATTTCTTTTTTTTTTTTAATTTATATATATATATATATATATATATATATATATATATATATATATATATATATATATATATATATATATATATATATATATATTCCAAATACCTATCTTATCCTACTTTTTGCAAAGGTTCACTTGTCTGTCTGCCTTGGATATGAGCCCCAAAATGTTAAAATCCAGACACAAAATTGGTTTCCATTTCCAACCACAGGCAAATTTTGGGTGAGAAAAAAAATTGGGTCCCAAACATTAAGTTTTTCCCTCTGTATTTTGTAGTGAAATGCATGAAGTCCAGATTATTTGGTATCATTGTAGAGTTACATTTGTCTACCTTTTTATAATACCACCCACTTTAGTGTATTGTACATGACTTTGATGCTACAGAGCTTGAAAGTAGGCTACTACCTCCTGATGTGTAAATGAGGCAAAGCACATGTATTTAAGAAGGCATTACTATTGTTTTTAGTTTTTTAATGTTTGTTTTTTCTTGTATTTACATACAGTTCATCCTAATAGACACGAGGTAGAAAAATACATTGTCCTGTCAGTTACATCAATCAGATAAAGTATTATTATTATTATTATTATGATTATTATTATTATTATTATTATTATTATTATTATTATTATTATTAAGTAGTTAATTCTTGCTGTAATACATTATATGGAATTCCATATAAATAAGCAACTGTGTTTCGGGGCCATCATAATATAGTCATGTTTCCAGCAAGAATGAAATATATATATATAGTCTAATGCACTGTACATAGATTTCAAAGAATGAAATATATATAGTCTAATACACTGTACAAAGATTTCAAAGGTGTCATGAATGGTGTACAGAATATCTAACAAGCTTAAAATAATTTACTTTCAAAACCTGTGATGCTAGCCATGTATGAAATAGTAATTTGATGGTGCAGCAAGTGTAAACTCAGGCGGAATTCATTAGTATGTATAGGGTTTAATTGAGCACAACCCAGCTATATAATGCCTATTAAAAAATTGGTTCTTTACTATGAACTAAAAAAGGTTTGAAAAGATGTAGGTAGGTAAACCCTTCCCAATCAATAAATATAAATGCATATTCATTCATGATTGAAGGCAAAGATCTTAAAATCTTTCGGAAATAAACATTTTCAAAATAAAAGTTAATATTTTCTCGAGCAAGATAAAAGGTAAAAGATGCCATAGTTCCTTAAAAACAGAAAAGAATTAAAAAAGGCAAAAAGATTAAGAAATAAAGTCCATAAAATATAGGACACAAATTTGTTATATAAATAGTATTCATATGGAAAGTCTAAACATTTTTCAGTGTTGATCATCATTAGAAAGCTGCTGGATTAAGCTGACGTATAATTACAGGCATAAAGTTTAAAAGTCCATACACGAAAGATGAATGTACTCCACTCTGTAGAAAAATGAAGCAAACAAATTGTTTCAAACAAGAAACTTATGCTTTAAACCGTGATGTTATAGATACTGTATTTGGAATAACCTAATTATTTTCAAACTTGGCATGGCAGCTATAAAAGTTTAGAAAATATTAGTCTGATACTTTGGATTGAATTAGTTTGCCAAATAAGTTGTAAGAATCTTGGATGCTGGAAATATTAAGTATGCATGTTTATATATTAATTTGCAGGCCCCAAGTATATATCAGGGGGACCAGTAGGTCAGAGGTCAAGGTATGGAAGGAGCTTATAGCAATTCAGGGGGATCTTTGTAGCTAGAAATTTTGGCAAGCAAGGCTTTTAACTTCTAGGGTTTCTTTGAATTCAAAATGCACTAAGTATTTGATGCACTGCATTACTTGATAATCAAAGTACATGTACTATATCTACTTGTGTAAAAGCCAAATCAAACTGCAGCAACAAAGATCCTGATCTGCTGTAGCATAATTCACCTGCATATCAGGTATGTGTTGTTTGTTCTTCTGATATTCCTACCAAACTGCACAGATCCAGATCTACCAGTGCATTAGGTAATTAGCTATCTGGGTCTATGTAGTTTGCAGTTAGACTCAACTTAAAAGTGAGTACAAGGCAGTATTTTATTTAAGACAGCTTTTAGGAATATTATTTTAAATAAATATGTAATTCTGTTATAAATCTTTTACTTTCAGGTTATGACCGAAAAATTCCAGGTTACTCAAGGTACAGCATGATTGGTAACAATGACCAGGAGTATCACTTACAGATCATTGATGTCAATCTGGGTGATGATGCAGACCTGTCATGTCAGGTATCCCCTGCAGTGAACAATCCACCTCTGGTGGCCATGGGACACCTCACCGTCCTGGGTAAGTTTTCAAGTACAGGAATATTTTGTCCATCTGTTCTTTCCTCTATAAGGGCACCTACTGGACACCAGAAATTGAATATTTAGATGTATATCTTTGGAGTATGGCAGGATGCATTCTGTTTTATTAATTTTGGTATCTCCAGTATAGATACTATGATGTCTCTCTTAAAATCTTGTTGTCTCCCCTTGAATTGGATTGATTGTTAGGCATCAGGTTTTACCGAAAGATTTCAAACGATGTCTAGTGTTGTCTTAAGTGAAAATGGTGCCAAGGTGACATAAGATATGCAGGTTCAAACCCTAGCAGCGTCATGCCAAAGACATAACAATGATACTAACAGCTAAATGATACTAACTACTGCCTCACTAGATACTCAACATTAAAAAGTTAGAATTAGGGCTTGTCGGCCTGGTGTCAGATAATGTGACTAGGTCAGACATCATGCTACAGTTGTCTGCAGCATGATGCACCAGTGCTAGATGTCTGTCTTCTACTTTGTTATTTGTGAAAATTGTGGGAAATTTTAAAACGGAAATTGACTGCTGTCATCATGATGAAGTTCCTCATTGGTGGAAATAGGAACAGTTGTTTACAAGTTTATATCCCTGGAAAAAGTATGAAATCTTGATGTCAAAGAAAAAGGAGGAATCAGTGAAAAAAAGAAAATAATTTAGTTTTTCATCCACAGCTCTGGCACATCTTTCTTTGTACCTGCCTTTTTGACTTAAATGTAGTCTCTTGCTTGTATTAATTATATGTGCATGGAAGGCAAACATCTTTGATTTAGATGAAGTGGTTGAAAATATTATTCATGTAATGTGGTAAATAAATAACTGCTTGTGCATTTTACCTGTTGTGTTACCTGTTTGCACCTGTATTTTACAAGTTATAATAAATATGCACATTTTATTGAATTAGTCGTACAAGTTGACTTTTAACCTTTATTTTAATACCAAATCCAGCCCGATATCTTTAAAGTTGGCAAAGTTATGTTCCATCAAAGTCTACTAGTGATTCTGCTTTACAAGTCCAAAGTTACTTAGTGTTCAGGTCTCATGCCTGCAAACTTACTTAGTGATGAAAGGGTTAATTATATGTACATGGAAGGCAAACATACAAGACCTCCATGGACTGCTAATATGAGATTACCTCTTCTGATATCCAAGATTTGAGGCAGATTTTGCCCCCTCCTCCCCCATGAGAGACCAACTCTTATTTTGAGGCCACCTTTTGCTGCAAAAGGTGTGTTCTTGCATGAGATGGCAAGGGGAGGCAGTAGTGAGGAGGAGGTTTGCAGTGCAGTAAACCTTAATTGAAACCAAGGAAAAGGCTGCATTCAAATAAGGATCTTTCCTAAGCATGCAAGATCAAATTAGCTTGGGGACTTCAATATGAATGTTAGTGTTCTGAAACTTTATACAGCTGTTAACAAGGCCATTATTATTTAGTTAGGACCCATTTATCTATAGGCATTCTCAGGTTTTTTCACATTACAAGTCTCATTAGCAAAGTGCTTACCAGGAAAGAATCAGTATTTGGGGAAAATTTATAGAGCAGTTTAATTAAACTGATATGATACAGTATAGTTATCAACGCATTGAAAATTAGCATATTTTACCATGAAAACCAATATTGACCATGCAAGTCAAAGGTTATCAATGTGCGCAGGGAGTCTCCATTTTGTAATTTGTGGTACATTACATGTACCTGTAACATGATGATAAGATGTACTTCAGTTAAAAAATAAATGAATAAAACAATATAACAGCTCCAGATAGGACAGCTCCAGATAGGAATTTAATATTGTAGGTATTGTATTCACTGGATTGGTATTTATAAAATTAGGTGGTGTTTATCATGAACACAGCAAAACATAAAACGTGCACTCTAAGGAGACCAAAATCTTATCATCATTAGATAATTGTGTCTTTTTTAAGGCATCAGAGGGCTTAGAATCAAGACTAGTTCAGGGTGTGTTTTTTGGTATGGTTGTGCTTGAATGTACATATATGATCATTTCAAATGAGCACAAAACATCTGCAGCACGAACAGATAGATTATATCAGGCATGTGCACTTTCTTCTATAGGCAGGCCAGAGTGCAATTTTAAAAATGATGAAATAAACAGGATGTAGGTTGCACATGCCTGGTTTATAGTGATTGAACATGCCATAAAATACATTATGGACTGTACTTAGGGAAAGAGCAGTATGCTGATAACTTTCGACTAAATTTTTAAAATTAAATTGGTTTGGATAATTTGAGGACATTGAAACACTTCTTTGCGCAATTTTTAATTGAAATGTACAAAACATTGGTCACTAGCAGCAGCCTACCCCTAAACCTGGCTGACAAAAGAACAACTTAAAATTGGAAGCAAGGTCAAATAATATCCACACTTAGCAGCAACCTACCCCTATGCTCTGGCTGAAAAAAAACAAAACATGAAATAATATCCACACCTTTGATATACAAACAAATTGACAAAATTTCCAAAGACAAGAAACTGACTTGTTTGGTAAGGTGCCCTCTGAATTCAGTCGAATATGACACAGTAATAAATTGCATGTTAAAGATCTGGACAGTATTTAAATAAAATGATGGAACTAAAGCTGTGCCTTATTCTATTCTCTTTCATACCGAGAAAGATTTGCTAATGATCAAGAAATGTACTACACATTCGTACTGCTTAAAATTCAGATGCGTGAAGTAGATCTGTCAGGGAGTTTTCTAAGTCATCATTTATCACTCCTTAATTGACAATACCAACCAAGAGTAATATCATTCTTAATTCATTGAAGAAAAAAAATTGGGGGATTAAAGTTGTTCTGAAGAAACTCATCAATATAGATGATTGTGGCAAATGAATTTGATGGGATTGAGATGTGTATGAATTTCTCTTATCAGAACTTGAAGAACAAAATGTCATCACATGGGAGGAAATAAAGAACAAATATGAGGATTCCAAAAGTTTACCAAAGATTAAAAATGGATTTGATCATTGTTTTGAGAATTCCTATCTTCTGTCTACTTCAAGGCTTTATTATTTTAAGAATTTATTATTGTGTATTTGATGTTCATGAGTCATTGTTAAGCCTTGTTCAGGCTTGTTTATGTTCATTCTAGTTAAGGCGCCATTTGAAGAACATACCAGAATTCTTTGAAGAGATAATCTGTACTTTTATTCCACAGCTTGTGTCAATCCATTGTATCTTTGTTGAAGATCTCAGCTTCTTACAGATGAGTATTGCAGTACTTGGATCTAGCTGTAACAAATGATTTTTGAATCCATACAGATTATAATAATCACACCCTTATTATGACAATGCATTATCTGTATGTATAAGCAATCTATGGGATCTATTGTGGTTGTTGTTTTGTAAAGAAATTCATAAAGCATGGTTGGTTATAGGGTGGGTTTAATTATATGTTGAACCTTTGCAGATTGGGAAATAGAAGTCATAAAAATATTATTGTCACAGCCCTATTTGAACACATAGTCATATTGATGTGGGATTTTTACCAATACTTATTTTGATGTCCAGTGTGTCATAAATAAAAACGGTACTGATCGAATTCCAATATGGCCACCACAGCAGCCATCTTAAAAATCTTGTTATTCTTACTCCTCCTGAATGGAAAATAACACCTTTAAAGTATCTCCATTCCTTTCCAAATGAATGGCTATATCAACATGGGGTTATCACTAATAGACTTTGTATGATACCTGGTTGATTTTAATTGAAAATGGTGCTGGTTGTATATCCAATATGGCTGCCTGTCATAAAAATCTGGTTGTTACTACTCCCATTGGCTGGAATATCATTGTGACATAGGGTTTTCACCAAAAGAATTTTAATGTTTACTTTATCCTAAATGAAAATGTTGCCAAGTAGGCATTCAGTAGAGGTACCACAGCAGCAAATTTGAAAAATCTTGTTAATCGCTGAAGAAAATCAGAGATGGTCCATCTTTAGACAGTTACAAGGATTAGGTGGTCTTATCTTGAATTCCTGGAAATTCTTTTCTTCCATGAGAGTGTTAGTCTCTTTGAGAGACTCGCTTTGTTAACTTTGGAAATTTATTATTTGTCCCATAATAGAAAATATTGTGTAAGATCTATTTCTGAAATTGATTTGAACCACAGGGTTTAGGTAAAAGGAGCCACCAGGAATGCACAGTATTGAGTTCCAAGAAAATATATGATATTCTTCTCAAGTTTTTCAGCCATGTTACTCCCATATGACATACTAGGCATGAAACATGCACATTCATGATGACAGTTTTGACAGGTGTACATGTCTGTGTGTGTGCATGCATGGATATTAGCATGCTTACCAAGGCATGTAAACTTCACACAGAGGGACTGTAAATTATGGTGAACTTTGTAGTCAAGGTAAATCAGTCTGCTTAAAGCCCAAATACTGCCATTACCTACAAAATGTTGTATATGCCAAATTGTCTGAATAATACTGAATTTTGAAATATAATGGTCATTGGTTCCATTGAAACTAGATAATATCATTGTTTCATCACATTATGCGTCTTTTGATTCCTTCATTTAACTGAGAAATCACATGCCTGCAAGTTTAATCCAATGGTAATTGGTGATATCAGTGGGTCAACTGATTTGAGTAAAAAGCTGGAACACAAGATTTGATGTCATAGCTTTTGTAAACATGCTATTCTTACACCATGCTATGTGAGGTTGGTAGGTGATTATTATGTGTTTGCATTTGATATAATGCAATACTTGTTCTAGCATTTACAAGTATTTTTGCTTTAAAGGCATAACTGATGTTCATTATTTTATAAGTCCGTGTACTATTCTTGTCAATTAATATGGAAATCCGCCAACAGCTGGGTTTGTCTTTTTCCTTCAAATTACTACAACAGCCTATCTGATTGCTAATATTCACCTGAGTCTTATTTTTATCTAATGCACACCTTTTCATTTTCTTCTTAAATCTACTTAAAAAGAGTGGGCTTGCCTTTATTTCCTCTCTAATTAATTTGACTGCCATGTGTGAAATGTCATCATTTTTAGATTAGTGACTAACAGAATTTGTTGAATAAATTACATCACTACTTTTGTAGCATTCTTGAAAAAGAATAGAATTATAACTGACCTTGGCAACTGAATTTAAGAGGTGGGACCTCTTATTTCTAAACTTAATATTTGAACATCATTTAAATGTAACATCTTGATTATTTCAAAGAACAGTTGATGTCAGAAATTTGTTTTTACATATCATTTGCTTCCTTCCTAAGAATCCTAACTTTATTTGGATAGAAAGAATGGTGACATTTATGACCAATTTCAGTTTTGATCACCAAGTTTCCTTACAACTTTACTCAAGAATCTTGTCTTATGATATACTGAATGCATTTGCTGCTAATCGAATGCTTAGAGGGGGCCCCTAGTGGCCGAGTAGTCTAAAGCGCTCTCCATTACGGATCACTGCCATCTCACCTCTGTCTGCAAAGGTTCGAGTCTCAGATTCGGCTAATATAGTTATGTGAGAAAGCTTGCCAGTAGCTTCTCGTGGGTCGGTGATTCTTTCTGGGGGGTTTTCCGGGTTCTTCCTCCACCATTATTACTGGCCAATGCTTAGAAAAATACTTCTTTTTGGGAAAATATTTTAAAGTTCTTTGTCTAATCAGAAGCTTTTTCCATACATATGGTCCAAATAATGAACCTTCCCCCTGATAACAAGAGAAATACTGTATGTGTTAGAATAAATTCCCATTCTCTATGAACAAATTTTCATTTTAATTTGTATATTTTATTTCAGTTCCACCGAACATGCCAGAAATTGTTGATCATGCCAATGGGTCATCTATTGAAGTCCGTTACACAGATCCAGTTCTCCAACTTACTTGCATTGCTACCAATGGCCGTCCTGCTGCGATGATTAAATGGTATCGCAGTGGAGAAGAGCAGACCAGTAAAGTAGAATATTCAGTGGAACCAATTCCAAATGACAAGAGACAAAATGCGCGGAGTGTCATCACAATATCACCACGCTACCCAGATGACAATGGAGTTATTTATACCTGTGAAGCAAGAAATGAGGCCTTGATTGGGGGACCACTGCAGGTTAAAGTGAAATTAAGTGTTTTATGTAAGTAAATTTTTTCTGTCATGATCACTTTTCATCTTTTGAACTGCTTATAACAGAGACTTGTACAAATTAATTTTTGCCAGATTTTCGGCATTTTTTTTATGCCAATGAAGAATTTGATTACAACTACAATTGTAATATCAGTTGAGATGTCACTTATGGAAGGATTTTCTTTTCCCATTTATGAAATACATTTGCCCTTTCGTATATTATTAAAACTGATATTTCTGTATTTAGGTCAAAGACCAGAAGATTTTGTGGGCTGGCTTGTCCTCTTCCATTGTCTATTATTTATCCCTCATCTGTCAATATATTATCACAAATTTGTTGCTACTCCAACAACTTGGAGGATTACCATGAAACTTTATACACAAATTCATCCCATGGCTCCTATTTTTTCTTAATTAAAATGGTGCAGCTCAGACATCCAATACTACCACCACAGTGGCCATCTTGAAAACGTTATTATCACTGTTTGTTCTAACGAATGACCATGTCAACATTGGGTTATCAGTGAAAGATTTCTTGTGAGGTCTAGATGGCCATAGATAAAAAAAGTGCCAATCCAACTTTTTCTAATATTGCTAGCAAAGTGGCCATCTTGAAAATCTTGTTGTCACTACATCACCTTCTCATTATATAGACATTGTGCTTTTACCAAAAGATTTCTCATGATCCCTAGATGGTACTAAATGAAAATAGTGAATCTGATGTCCAGTATGACCACCATGGCAGCCATCTTGAAAATCTTGCTGATGTTATTCCTTCAGAATGGAAAGTCATATCATCACAGGTTTTGTACCAGAAAAACTTTATATGATGTCTTTTTGGTCCTAATTTAAAATGGTGACAGTCTGACAACTAATATGTCCACAGCAAATTTGAAAATTTTGCTCAAGCTGAAGAATATCAGAGACACTTTCAATGCTCATAAATGAAAAGGAAGAAATAGTCTTAGCTTGAATTCCTAGGGAAAAAATTTGTGACACTAGCATATAAGTCAGGCATATAGCATCAAGACTACCTTCGATCTTCCTTTCCTAAGGTCAAATGTCAAGGTTACTGACTAATCAGAGCGAAATATTGCCTGTGTAATAATTTTGGTTATATTTGAAATACCATTAACAAACTTTACATGTGATTACCAGATAAAATATATAGATTGATGGTACCAAAAAGATCAAAGGTCACCTTGATCTGAGAAAGTAAAATAGTTCCTAGATAATTATAATATCTCGTATATAGAGAGCTATCTATAGTGCTACCCTTTATGACTGTTCATGGAAGCCAAAAAAATTCATAGAGTTACAAGCAAAGTTACCATGTATTGAAGTATATACCAACAAGTTAATGTCATTATAGTACATATTATATTAGGATATAAAAAAATAAGGCGGTGTTAATAATCAGGTTTTAAGATCAACAGAAATAATTTAAGTAACAATAACAGTACAAAACTTTACAATTTTCGTAATGGGATCCATGACCATATATGCATTATAAGTATTGATGTGGTATACTGAGGGGATTTATAATGAGAGATAATGGTTTGTAATTCTTTGTTATCATTTCTTTCTTCAGACCCACCAGCTACTCCTGTTATAACTGGCTACAGACTGAATGAGATTGTTCGCACCAATGACACCATGTCCCTGACATGTACATCAGAAGGTGGAAATCCCCTTGCACAAGTTGTGTGGTTCAAAAACAATGAGGAGATTGACTTTTCTTACACCCAGGCTAATAACAAGGCAGTCAACTACCTGACATTCACTGCCCAGCCATCTGACAACAATGCAGAATATCGATGTGAAGCCACGAATGTGGTCACGCCACAGCCACTGGTTGCAAAGATCAAGCTCATTGTACATTGTAAGCTTTGAGTTAAATAGCAGAGTAATGTATAAAAACAGTTAAAGACCTTGGTTTAGTGTGAACCACTAAGCCTTGTGTTGACTGATGAGAAGTGGAGGTCAATATAATATGTTTATTAGTTCTTAAAACTTGATATTCAGTTATATAAAGGTCTAAAATATTGTTTTAGTTTGGTCTTTTTACTTTATTTAGTGCAGTATTATTTTGTTTCAGAATACTGAGAATGTAATGTCAGCTGCACAATACTACAAAAATGTTATGAAGCTACATACATGTCAATAACATCTCAACAGTGCAGTATAATACATTATAACAGATCACATAACGTGAAGCCTTCAAGTGAGAAAACATTTCTCACAGAAATTGTGTAATACAATTTAATATTAATGTAGAGGAGTAATAATTTTAAGTCAGTATATATGCTTGGAAAAACCTTTCAAACAATTATACTTTTGATGACAAGTTTTATAATAAATCAATATAAATTAACTACCAAGTGAAATTTCAAGTTAATTTTTCAATCAAGTTCTTCTGTATCCTGAATTTAATTCGAGATGATTGCAGTTTTTCCTGTGTGCACTGTAAAAGCAATTCTAATGTAAATCATTTACATGTACTTGAACATTCTTTAGAAAAGAACCTTAAGAACAGAATTGAGACTTAAAGCTTATATAAAGTTGAACAGCAGGTTTAACAGTTTAAAATAATTAAGTATCCTTAATTACCCAAGTGGTTGACTGCATTAAACTGTATCTTTCAGTTGCCCCAAAGAAGGTAACCATCAGTGGAGACAAGCTTGCAAAAGCTGGAGAGGTTGTGACCTTGTCTTGTCAATCAGCCAATAGCAACCCAGCTGCTGCAATCACATGGTTTGCAAAGGGAAGACAACTGGCTGAGACCACATCACGGGTAGAGGAGTCTCCAGATGGGGGTTATATTACATACTCAGAGGTGACAGTCACCATGACTCATCAGGATAACAATATTATCTACTCCTGTCAAGCCACAAATGAGCAGCTTGGACAAACAGTGGCTGCCACTGCAACCCTGAGTGTGCTATGTAAGTATTGGCTTTGGTAATGGTGTTGATAATACCAAAAATGGTAAAGATGATAATGATGTCTTCAGCATTGATAACAACATTAATGACAAAGAAGATGGTTATGATGATGGCAAAGATGATGATGACATACCATAGCAAATGATTGAGGTCAATTGAAACTGTTTTATATTACACAGCATTTACTGTGAAATCTCGTGTCTCTCTCATGCAATTTTTTAGACAATTCTAGTGTCCAATTATTACAATACTACCCATTTATCTGTACATCCTCAGGATCAATTATTACAATACTACCAGAGTAAAAGATTTTTTAAAGGTTTTCTTGATAACACTTCTGAGTTTCACCAGCAGAATTTAAATCAAGATATACATTCCAGTGGCATTTGGCTGAAATTTAAATCCAGCTTAATATTGACCAATTCATTTTTTAAATCAAGATTTAATTTATAGTGGTGAAATTGATTTCAGACCTATTAAAAAACAAGAAGGTAGAAGTATCATCTTCTTTCATGGTTTCTGAGAAGACATTTCTTTCGGGTCATAGAAGCTTTAAACTGTTGGTACATAGGTACAAAAAGTAAATCAGTTTTAAATTGCCTGGAATCATGCAGGAAATACAAATATGCAGTTCTGCATTCATCAAAAATGGTAACAGATATGGCTTGCAAATGATGGTGGTAACAAGCCAACTACATGTGCATGTCCTCTGCCACATTGAAGTAAATTATTGATACAGATTCAGTGGATTGCAGCATAGTGTCTGGTTCATTACAACACAGAATATGATGTTACAATTTGTTGCCATTATCCTTTACCATATTGATTGAATGCAAACTTTGTAATTAGTTTATTTCTTGACTGGATTTTATATTACTATAGACAATCTCCTGTTTCATTGATTTCTTCTGATTTACTTATCCAGGATTTTTGGATGAGCAGTAATGCCATATTTTAATTTAAAGTATCTTTAAGTATCTTGCATCACAAATACGCTATAGGTATGGACCATCTAATGTTTTAATATCATCCTTGAAGATGACATTGATGAGTAAGTACATGTATTAATAATGAATGTCAAGTTAATTGCTTCAATTACGTTCATTTATTCACTGCTTTAGGTAGGGTTTTTCATTTTCTCATGTGGACAGGTTGAACATGCACATAAAATATTCATCATTCAGAATTGTTTTATAATGCCACATTGTAGCTGTGTATAAATCAACCCAAGATATAATCAGGACATAAATTGCAATTATGTTACTGCTAATTGATTCCTTAGCTATAAAAAAACATAAATCATCTTCTCTAAGTGGTCAACATTGCTAATTAATTCTGAGGTCGAGTTTGATTATTGAAGGAAGCTTCAGGATTTTGTTTTATGGATAAAAGAGATCTTCAGAATTCTGCAAGACTTGTGTATGTGTAAAGCAATAACTCTAGTTTGATTTGTCAAGTGATGGAACAACTCGTGGCATCCAGAGCACCAGTTTTCACATTACAAATTGTTCAGCACCACCATCTTGCATCAGACAATTGTCAGCTTGATATAGAATACGTATTTGTTTTATACCACGAAATACTTTGTTATAGTGATGACAAAATCCAAATATTGTAATTAGTTGAAGCATAATTGTAATTTGATTTGAGCCATCCATGAAGGTTCTTCATTATACCTTCGTTATACAACCTATTTCTGGCATTTAATATTTTTGTTATCTATATTTAACATTGCAACACTGCAGTACCTGTCAATAGTTTATTATCTGTATTTAAACTTGCAACTCTGCAGTACCAGGCACAATGGTTGTGAGATTTTTTACAAACATTTGTCAATGCTGTTCTAACAGCATCTACAGATGCTGCTGCATCTAGAGCTGCAATTCCTAATGCAGAAGAATAGCCAATAAGAAAATTTCTGACCAGTACCAGACCAGCAGCAGCATCATTTGCTGAAGCAGGACGTTTTGGCGCCACCGATTTGACGCCAGACATTTTGGTGCGACCGGTTTAGCGCCAGCCATTTTGGCACGGGCTGGTTTAGCACCGGCTACTTTAGCGCTGAGCAATTATTATTCCTGCTGAGAGGCAACCTTACATTAGTGGAGCAAGTATGGACAACATTGATTAACTCAACGATCAAAAGATTTAGTGTGTAAGTGAAATATAAAGTGAAAAATAAAAGTAAAATTATTCCAATGATCAACCTGTGTGTTATTAAAATAACTTTAATTAAACTATAAGTGAAAGATAAAAGTGAAAAGTTCTTGATTTGTTAATTTTATTCCAATAGCAATATAGCTAAAAAAAAGTCTGAAAGCTGTTTGTTCAGTAATTATTGTGTTTATTCCATTAAGAAACTATGAGCAGTCCACGTAGATATTTGTTAATGTTTCTTGATCTGTAGCTCTTCACAATTCTCTTGGTTTGTGCATCCGCGTCAATATATTTCTTGTGCTTCACAGGCTGTTAATCTCCGCGAATAAATTCCTCATAAAGTTGCCCGTGACCCTTCTGAACGATTTGTAGTCCATCAATGAATTTCCAAAGAGTAGGGTGCTTCATCCTATATTCAGCCTGTAATTTCGATGAGCAGCTTCAGCATGGTTGTTGGTGCGATCATCTCCATTTAAAGTCCTTTCATACACAGACCAGATTTCCAGCGGAAACATTGGTTGACGTCGACTTTGGTTGCGATTTGGGCGACCAACGAAATTGTCCTTGAAACAGTTGATGATCGGTAAAAAGTCATCTGGTATCTCATTTGAAACTGATTCTAGCCCACTGTCCAGATCGTTTATTGGTACAAAAGCAAGGGCAACGATCATTCAACAGTGCAGAGCAAAATACAGATTCCGTGTTGTACCTATGTAGGAGACCGCTATCTGCAAGTTTCTTACACATGTTCCTAGTCAGATGAAACAGACATCCTTGGATTTCAGCAGAAGTAAATGTTGCTCGAATTGCACCTATCACCACTTGTTCAAAGTCAATATTTACTGAAGTAGGATTCAGGTTTGGGCACATTGCCTTCAAAACTTCGAACAGTCGGAAGTTTGTACCGCCTTCCTTGTTAGGCTATTGAGCTTATAGTACCGGATGAACAAATTCTTCTCTTGCCGCCATGATGGCATAAATTTGTGCAAAGAGAGCACGGCCAGGCTGAATGTTCCATCAATAAACAACTTCTCCATGTGTTGACTCCAATTCCTATCTGAATTTCGACCAAAAATCAATATCATATCATTGTCGTTTTTGCCTGAATCCCACAATAGAAATTCTTCTACTTGACCTGCTGCAACCACATACCTCTGATAGCCTTCCATGATGACAATAGACACTCGATCTTTTGGTTGAGGAAGTACTGCTTGAATGTGGTTTTGAACTCTTTGTATTGCTTTGTGAACTGCATCTTTCTTCGGCATCTTTCCACGGACAGCAACTGATGTTCCCAGCAAAGCACCGTTAAGTATCACCGATGGGATTTCTACTGTATTGGATGCCTTTTTCTTCATATCATTCACAATCTTGTCCACTTCTGCTTTTACAACATCACTCCCATGATTATGTTCATTCATCAGTAGAATGAATTGGCCGTCATCTGCAGCTGTGTGAAGATGGACTTTACATATGTTTTTCAACTCACATCGCCAAATTTTTTTAAGCTTATCTTCACTGTATTTATCAAAAACGTATTGATATCCATCGTGCACGTACTTTTCTTGACCACGCTTCAATTTCATTTCCGAAAAAACCCTCTTACGTTAATACATTTGACAGCACACTTATATAAACAAACAACTATATAGAAATGGGTTTGAGTCTGACTGACTAAATCATTAATCCTTTGCGTGGACTTCTTTTACCTTATCTTTGCTTTCGTTTTCAAATATGAATAACACATTAGACATCAAAATGTTAAATTGTTAATCCTAAAGTGGTCATGACTCACAGGACAATATACCAATAGAGTCAATAATCTTAAGTGTCCTGCAGCTCTAAAACATCATGGCCCGTCATATGCTGTACCAAGTGTAATAGAGGCATTGTAAATAAACTCATTTGAAACAGCTGCACCTGTTCCACATCATAGTTTTTGATACCGATCTTGAATAATCTTTGTTTAAAGAAACAAGATTTTTTTTTAAAAATTAAAAATTGACAAAATAATATCAACCGCCAAATCAAAACCCAAGTCGAGCTATAGCATAAATCAGCACAGTACTGTATCAACTTTAAAAATAAATTAATTATGTGATAGTCCATGGAAAGTTGACATTTTCTGATGGATCTAAAATAACAGATCTTCCACCAAACTTTCCACCAGCTGTGACAGTTGCTATATCTTGATGTAAAACTTACAGAATGTGGGTATGTGAGAATGCTTGTCAGTACCTTCTTGTGGGTTTTTGGTTCTTTCTGGGGTTTTTCCCTGGGTTCTTCTCTCATCATTAATACTGGCTGCCATGTATAGCCTATCGTGTGCTGAAAAATGGTGTTAAACTCTACAACAACAACATCAACAACAACAACAGGATACCTACCTCTTGTAGATGGAACTATGAGTGGATTGATAAACATAGGCTGGAAACTAATACACATTACATTCACACAAACCTAGCACATGATACTTTTGTGGCAAATGTAAAGTTTTACAAGGACAACTGCATTTTAAAAGCTGGCAATACTGTGCATGGAAAACTTGATATGGGCTCGTCAGCAATAACAACAATATATATATATATATATATATATACTTGTCAATGGTTTGAACTGTATTAGAGTTTGAAATTTTAAACTAAAAATATGTATAATGCTTGAATCACTAACCATTACCAAGAACAAGAACAGTAAAAAGAAATAACAATCATAAACAATAAACCGCCTACCGTTTCACTTACCAATTTAGTATCACATGTCTTCTTCACTGTATATTTGACAAGCTAAAACTTTCTCTTATCCAAACAAATTGTAGAGGTTTCCTGTTATTTAGGTTGGGGTGGGTGCTCCCAATATTATTTAAAATTATTACAGAAGAACCACCCTTGCTCGTTTTTTGTCAGAAATTGAAGTAGTGATATAGAAATTCAATGCTCAGAGCCCCCAGTCAGAGATGCTGACAGTTAAATTAATGAATACACAAAATGTGAAATTCAAAGTAACAACAATTTATTTTCATTCAATGACAGTCATTTCTCTGATAAAATTCAAATTTAAGACCCTATCACTCGTCTTTCACTTGACCAAGTGACTGTCTATTTCATCATCTGACTTAGTGTGATAGATTTTCCTCCTGTCCTGTGTTCCTACTCATCTAATTATCTTTCTATGGACTTTTAATCCAGTTCCCTCCAGTCCATCTAACTTCTGCCTTTATTTTTCCTGTTTTCTTTGTCTCCCAAAGACTTGTGACCAACTGCACTAGGGTATTTACCTCGGTCTCCTACAGTTCCTCTGGTCTCTAAAAGCTTCCTGTATGAGCACACAAATACATTAGCATAGCATATTCCCCTAGCTATCTAAACTCACACTAAACAATAATATCATCAGATAAGCCATTACCTTCTTTGGACATGCATTTATGCACATTGAAATACCCATTATCTTGGATATAGTGTACACGGTATATGTAGATTCTCAATCTTATTATACAGAACAATATCACATAATCAGATGCATTTCTGTACATTGCACTTCTACAAAGTGTACACAGATATCCACATATCCATGTGCTGATATATCCTTACACATGATACTCCTACAAAGTATACACAAATAGTCAAATCCCTATTAACAAATGTTGCTCACTGCATCCATTATACAAAGTTATAATTTAATTCAACATTTGCAAATCTAGAATATCACATGAATGCATGAGGTTACTATGAATTAACCATATAGCAAATTACAATATTAATTCTTTACATAAACATTGCTCATATCACAAAATATGCATGTAGATCAAACACTATCAATGAATCAAACCCTACAAATGGTAATTCTATGTACTAAAGTGCACATACTGCAATAATTAAAGTACAATTACTTTGCCATAATATATTACAACACTCGAGCAAAGAGTCACTGACCTGTAATGAAGCTCCTTGTAATTCACAGAATAACAAGTTTCCCACCAATTTTGAATGATGTTGGAGTACCTTATCTTCTCTTATAATTCCTGCAAGATGGTCTTAGTGACTACTGTCGTTTAGTTCTCAAGATATTAGATTTAAACTTCTAATGGCGGCCATGTCTTGCTCAATCCCCAACAGTCTGTAAAGGGTAGATTTATGATGTCCACTTAATGTTCCTTTGATCTGAACATAGGATTTCATCACTTACCTGTGAACCATGTTATGGCAATGTTATATATCTGGCTTGGCAAAAATAAGGCACCAGTCATGAATTCCTATGGCCATGTCAAATAACTGGCTTGACACCTCATTCTTCACAGAATTGACCTTCGTACATTTATGGCGCAAAATTATTATCCTCTGGGTCTAGCATTTACATGTTGCAGTCTGGTTATTTTCCTTACAACATGACACAAATGATAGTCAATATTTCAAGATACTTGATGATCTAAATTAAATATCCGAAAAATTCAGTAATTTCCATGTCCCAATCGGTCAAGAAAAATACACAAAAGTAACTATAGACTTTTACCGATCAAAGGCATACTCTGCTAATAGCAAGTATGTTCTTAATAAGATTAAGATGAAAGATTTTTTTCCAGAGCTGCAAAAAAGTTAGTGGAAACGTTAAGTTGCATTTGTATCAGCATTAATGAGATCTAAAGTTTTAGTATAATTTTATTGATTTTGCCAGTTGTAAGATAAAAGGCATGTTTCTGGATCAAAGACCTTATTTTTCACAGGAAAAATTCAAAATTTTACCATAAAGTTTCATTATCCTTAAATTCATATGTGAACTACCAATCACCTCAACAATACTTTTTATTGGGGGGTAGGGGGCTGGGGATATAGAAGCTGTGAAAATTTGTATTTGTCCTGTGAAA
Organism: Unio delphinus; assembly: GCA_029339505.1. Taxonomy (NCBI): domain Eukaryota; kingdom Metazoa; phylum Mollusca; class Bivalvia; order Unionida; family Unionidae; genus Unio; species Unio delphinus. Next base: position 47,881 of record JAQISU010000122.1, read on the forward strand.
AATAGTTTTTGAGCCAGAAACCACCTTATATCTTACTACTCTTACAAACCAGTTTCCTTTTTCACCAAGATGAAATGAGTGTGATTATGTGAGAGACCTGTAATGAATAGAACTGAATAGAGCTCCATGTGGCTAATGTTATTAACACATGAAGCGTAACCTCATGTCTTTGAGGAGAAATTTTGTAAATTCTGAATGACCCCTGACTAATGACAATGTTGCATTCTTATTCGATATTGTGTCATCTTTGAGTTACAGTGTGACTTGAGTACAATACTATAGATCTTAAAGCACTTAGAGCTTCTAAAGATTACAAAGTCCTCATTATTATTATTATCTTTACACATTGATTCATGTGGTGTTCCTTTATCTAAACAATCCCTTCCTCGTTAAACAAAACGTAAATTCAAATGCATAGAGTGATCACTGTTGACACTCTTAGTGACCATAGAAGAAGGGAGAAGCCATTATATTGTTAGGAAACACCTGGCTGCTGATAGTAGAAACCAGTTGACCATTACTTACATCACTTTTATGCAAGAAATATGCCAGGGGAATATAACAGCCATTCTGACCAGGTGACCACTTTATTAAGATGGCTTTTGGGACAAGTTTGATTGTTTAAGAATTACTGTTTTCACAAGTACATCTCAATCATTGTTCCTTTCTTCCAGACCCCCCTGACCCCCCTCAGATAACAGGTTACACAGAGGGAGAGTCTATTCGAGCAGGGGATCTCAAGAGAATGACTTGTTCAGCAGTTGGAGGCAACCCCCTTGCCACACTGAAGTGGTTCAAAGGTTAGCAGCTTTTTAAAAGCCCTTCAGATGTTGTTAATATAAATTTTACTGTTTGCAGATTAAGTTTTACAAGTCATGCATCTCTTGGGTCTATAAATTATATTATTGTTAACCACCATTAACCTAGAAACATCAGGTACAAGACTGTTGTCTCCATTGGAAAATTTGTTGAAAATAGCCCAAAATAGAAATGTTTAGTACCAAATTATTAGATTGTCATCACATTACAGTGGAGTAAAATTGTTTTATCATTTCATCATCTGAATGGAAATTTTAACTTTTCACCAATTAAAGAGTTTTAAGGCTTTAAAGTTGTCTATCTATTATATTCATGATGAATGCAGTAAGTCACATGGTAGCTTAGATGCTAGAATGTTGTTCTTTTAAAGGTCAAGGGTTCAGGTCAACTCTGTTCATTACTCCTTTGAAAAAGCAGTAAGTGTAGCACAGTTGAGCCAATTATGAGTTCAAGGTCTTTTAAAACATCATTCAAATTCAGTATATCTTGCTGATTTAAATCAAATTTGTTTAATTTCATTCTTTTTCTTAGCTAGGTTTAAAAAATATATGTGAAATGGTCATGTTTGTGAGAACCTCATTATTTTATTCAGTTTATGGCATGGCTGGTTATAGACCAGTAGAGCTTATGGCATGGCTGGTTATAGACCAGTAGAGCTTATGGCATGGCTGGTTATATAGACCAGTAGAGCTTATAGCATGGCTGGTTATAGGCCAGTAGAGCTTATGGCATGGCTGGTAATAGACCAGTAGAGCTTATGGCATGGCTGGTTATAGACCAGTAGAGTTTATGACATGGCTGGTTATAGACCAGTAGAGCTTATGGCATGGCTGGTTATAGACCAGTATAGCTTATGGCATGGCTGGTTGTAGACCATTTGAGCTTATTTCATGACTGGTTATAGACTAGTAGAGCTTATGGGATGGTCATAATTCATCCATCATAAGTCCAAAGTCTGACATAAATCTATTAACACAAGTTTGTTATCACTACTCCTTCTAAACATCTTGGAGATTTGCCTTGATACTGTACACACACACACACACACACACACACACACACACACATTCATCCCAAGGTCAAGGTTGATGAAAATACTTCCACTCAGACCTCCATTATGAAATTTTTGTTTTTGCTCCTTCTCATAAAACCTGGATTTCACTTAAAAGACTTTTCTTGACGTCTAGAAAATATTATTATTATTTGCTAATTTGAAATAAATTATGGCCTCCAAAGCATCCTTCTTCAAAATCTTGTTATCATTACCTGTACTGAATGGATGGTCATAGCAAGAAATGGTTTTCACTAAAATACTTCATTTGATGCCTAGTTGGTGCTAAATAAAAACCATGCTGATTTGATGTTCAATTTGTCCACTACAGCAGACATCTTGAAAACCTTGTTATTGCTCCTCATCCTGAACTGATAGTCATATCAAGATGTCATTTGTACTGTAAGGATGTCTAGTTGGTCCTAAATGAAACTGCTGCAGATCTGACATCCAATATGGTCACCATGGAGCCATACTGAGTTGATACTCCAGGATGGATGGTCATATCTTAAAAATATTATTTCTCAACTCTTCACCAAAGAGACAACTGTATCAACATTGGGATCTCAAAAATAAACTTCTTATGATACATAGTTGGTCCAAAATGAAAATGGAAAATGATGCCAATTGTACATCATTTATGCCTGTTGTGATGATGTCTTAGTAAAATTTTCTTATTACTCAGCATGAATGGATTATCATAAAAATAGGTGGTATTCACCACAAGACATCTAATGATGTCTACTTTATCCTAAATGAAAATGGTGGCAAGTTGACATCCAGCATGTATACAAACACAGCTAATTTGAAAATCTTGTTATTGCAGATGAATGTTGGAGACGGTTTCATCCCTCAACAGTTAAAAGGAAGAATTTGTCTTGTCTTGATTGCATTAGTCCCTTTGAGGGACTCTTTCTACATTTCATATTTTCACTCAATGCAATAATACTGTATTCAACAGGAGATGCTGAGATCCCAGCAGAGAGTCCAGGTCCACCAGTGGGGAACATAGCAACATCAGAGATTGCCATTGTGACAAAGGCTGATGACAATGGTGCCATCTATAAATGCACTGCATCAAATGATGCCACAGCTGTGCCACTGGAGGCTGTTAAGCGGCTAACAGTACATTGTAAGTCACATCAGGGGAACATTTGTCACAAACTGTACAAGGATGTCATGATCAAATATAGGGGTTTGTTGAAGGGTGATGGAGGGAGGGGTAATTGCTTTCATAATATGTGCAAAAATTATTTATGCAGAGATTTAATGTCAGACCTGCCTTAAAGATTATTAACTAAATATTTTTCTCACTTTACAGGATTGGTCGCTTTTGATACTTTTGACTGTTGCCTCATCAAAATGATTACAAAAGTCTTTATATCTTCAGTAAAAATTTTGGGCATGTAATACATAAGGAAGAATTTGGTATTGGTCATTTAAACTCCAAAATTTATGCAGATATTTGACAATACTTGAGTTGTATTTCCAATTTTGTGGTTTAAAGATTATGTAACTGCTGCACCCACACTGATCACATGCTTGACATTTTTTGTTTAATAATATTTAGGTGCACTGGTCATAGACCAGAAGAGTTTATTGTAGTCATTCTCAAATGTCCATTCATTACCACATTTGTTATAACTACTCCTAAATTATTTGGAGCATTGCCATGAAACTTTACACACACATTCATCCCAAGGTCTAGTTCATCCTAAATGGAACTTGTGCTGCACAGAATGTTACTATGGCCATCACTGTAGTTAACTTGAAAATCACCGTTTCTACTCCTCCTGAATTGATGATCTTATCAAGAAGGTATTTTCAACATAGGAATGCCTAGTTGGTCCTAAATGAAAATGCTGGTGATCAGAATAATCAATATGGTCATCATTGTAGCCATTTTGAATGTCCTGTTATTGCTTTTCCTCCTGAATGTAAAGTCGTAATGACATGTTGTTTTAATCAGATGACTTTACGATGCTAAATGAAAATGGTGCTTGTCGTTGATTCAGTGTGGCTGCTGCAGTGGCTACATCAAAAATCTGATTCTTGAAGAATATATAATGGCTTCAGTGCATATTAATTAAAAAGGGCAATAACATCTGATACTGACTTGGCAATCAACCAATCTAATTTGGTTTACTGTTCAATTCATGCTTGTTGTTATTATCTTGAATGCTACTTTTAAATAAGTAATAATGGCAAAAATGTTATCTTTATGTTGTTTCAACCCAAGGACTGCCAAATAAGAGCTAATTTTCACTTTTGATCACTCCACTAAGTATGTTTTCACTATTAAGAGAAAAAATGTTTTTATTGCTTATTTTCTTACTGTGGCTTCATGTACTGCACACTTCTGTGAATTAATGTACTGTACACTGAACTGTGACAATATGCTGCATACTGTACTGTTTCTCTGTATCCTGCATACTGTACTGTGGCTCTATGTGCTGCATACTGTACTGTGGCTTCATGTGCTGCATATTTTACTGTAACTTTATGTATTGCTCACTACTGTGGGTTTATGTGCTGTACTGTGGCCTTGTGTACTGCAAACTGTACTTTGGTTTAATGTGCTTCACATTGTACTGTGACTTCATATGCTGCTCACAGTGTACATTATGTACTCATTTTCACAGCAAATGTTGGAAATATAAATTGAAATTAGTGTTTTAAAAATTTACAATTGCAAGCTGTTTGTCAGATAGAAAATGAAGGATATGAGCTTTCCATGCATTTTCCTAAATTTTCCTATGTTTGAAAGCATTGAATAGGTGATAAAGTTACTAGAATGTATCTTTTTATTTTTCATTATGATTCAATGGATTATAACATTGTTTTGTAATAATGTAATGTATGATTTTTTTGATTATGATTAAATGCATTGATTTGTTATTATATGATTTTATTTTTCACTCATATCCATTCATACTTTTTCCAGTCCCACCACCCAGTGTTGGCATAACCACTGACCCCACACAACCTAAAGCAGGTCACAAACTGACCCTGACCTGCGTGTCTGCCTCCAGTAACCCTGGTGCTGTTATCACCTGGATCAATAACAACAGACGTATCCAGGGTATTGACAAGGGAATGACACCAGCAGAATATGGAGGAAAATCTACAACCAACATTCTAGAATTTGTTCCAACATCTGAACATCACCAGGCTGTATATGGTTGCCGAGCAACCAATTTGTTGTTGTCTGAAACTGTCAATGATGGCATAACTCTGGATGTCTTGTGTATGTATAAGAAGAAATGCATCAAAAGTATGGTTGTACCATGAGAAACATTGCATGCTTTTAATATAAATTGAAGTTCTTTTAAATGATTTTATGGTTTGAGACATGCAATATTTGTCTTTGAAGTTTTTATGTGATGTAATACAAGGGGAAAATTGTGATATAAATAGTTGCAGTGTTATAGTGACTATTGGAATCAGATTTAGTAAAAAGAACTGAATTATCAATATCTCATAAGAGTTTTATTATAATAAGCAAAATCACACAGTTTAATGAATAACACAGAAATAGTTCTCAGTTTGTATGATATAACATGAATTTGATTTCCTTTTAAAAATATCGTTCTTTCTGTAAAGGAATGTAATGATTGTAATCCTTGATATTGAGAATCACAAGTTTGGGGTTACAAAGTTCTTCTAATTGCCTAATAATGCATACTAGATACAAAAAATATTTTAGAATATAAGAATATCTTTATAGGTTAAAATGAATAATTTGTTATTTATAAATGAAGAAAAAGTATAAATTAGAAATATAACAAGTACACTTCTAATTAGAGAAAAAAATTGGCTGTATGACTGAGTTTATAAAACTAGTGAATCACTGTAGTCTTGAGACAGTGATATGTTCTTAGTAAACAACAAAATGTTTGATTAAATGCATTGATTTTTTTTCTCCAGACAATTAACAATCAAAGACAAGCTTAAGTTATGTGCCATGTTTACTACTGTATCTTTTAAGATTACGTTTTGGGTCGTCCACCAAGATATTAAATTCCTTAATATAGTGTTTGAAAAGAAGCAGAGGAAGATATATTTGGTGCCCCCACCCCCATGGCAAGGTTATTATTAGCTCGCATGATTATGTGCTTCCTTGAAGCAAAACTAGGTTCTTAATAGATTGTGTCCAGAAACATACATTCTAGGAAAATAGAATTGTCATGTAAGACCCATAAATTACACGGTATTTAAGTATTATTTTTACCTACAAATTATGGTGTCCTAAAACATACAGTAAATACAGTACAATGTTGTAATTAAGGATGAAAATCAGTTTATACAGTTGTGGATGTGTTTGCAAGAAATTTTGAATTTTGTCAAGTAATGAATTTACTAAAATAAGAAGATATTTTTTGTCAAGCCATGTCTAAGTTCATACACATATTTTCTGAGGATTGTTCAATAGAACTTAATCACATTTATAATTCTTAAATATTTGGAAGCAAGTGTGAAATGTTTGGAAGGAATAATTGTATCAGGCTATAGTAAAATCTGCAAAATGGACATTATAAAGTTTAGGATATAGTTCACAGTTGTGTTGTTATGGTACGTTTTAATCCTGCTTTGTGAAATCATAATCTAGTGAGTATTATAAGGTCTGCTTGTGCATCTTGATTCTATGACACTGTGGTATGTATTGGACAGTCTTGGAGGGTACTGTTTATCACATGCAAAATGAGGATCATGGTGACATGTTTTTAATGCTTAAATGACTTTTTCTTAATTTTTGGCTTCCACAATACAGTTAGGACATTATTATCCCGAGTGTTTGTTTAGTATCTTAATCAAATAATGATAAAACTTTCTGTATTAATGACAAGCTCCAACCTTAATGGCTGTTAAAACATTCACTAAATGACATTCTATTTCAGACAAACCAGAGTTCAATGACACCATATCACCCTCTTCAATAGAAATAGCAGAAGGTACATCAAAAAGTGTCAACTTCACTGTGTCCGCAAACCCTCCCATGGTGAACTACACCCTAATAAAATATACTGAATCAGCAGATGCTTCCAGCCTTACTTTGGAGAATGGACTGTTACAGATTGCCTCCATCACTCGAGCAGCTACTGGAAGCTATGGCATAGTCTCTGAAAACTCTGAGGGATCTACCAGGTTTAACTTCTCCATTGCAGTATTGTGTAAGTATCCCTATGTTTGTTTCTTATATAAAGCCAAGCAGCATTAATGTTAGGTGATTGCTTGAATATCATAAGTTCTTCATTCAGTTCCTTATCATGTCTGAAACTTCTCTGGCTGTTTTTTTTTTCCGTTACTTTATTTACTGTAATTATTCCTAACAAGTGCTTGCTCATGGATAAGCATACCCTCAGCTTTGACAGAATTTTGGCCAATTAACAAAAGCTTTACCTGGTAATAAGTTCACCATCACACTACACCATATTTTAAGCTCTACTGGTTACAGACCAGAAGAGCATATGGGATGGTCTTTTGTCCATTAATTATCCATCCATTAGCACAAGTTTGTTATTGCTTCTCCTAAGCTTCTTAGAGGATTGCTACGAATCTTGACATTGCTCCCATAGTTTAGTTGGTCTCAGATGTAAAGGGTGCTTTTTGGACAATATGGCCATCACAGTGACCATCTTGAAAATCTTGTTATTGCTAGTCCTGAATGGATGGTCACATCAGCATGGGGTTTCACTACAAGACTTGTTATTGCTAGTCCTGAATGGATGGTCACATCAGAATGGGGTTTCACTACAAGGCTTCTTAAGATGTCTAACTGGTCGTAAGTAAAATCCCAATGCCCGTCTGATGCCTAATATGGGCACCATTTCAGCCATCTCAAAGTGCTTGCTATTTCACTGAAATAGAAAGTGATTCTGAGTCTGAGTTTAAGATTGAGTTTTCACTATCAACCAATCAAAGAAATTTCTTTTTGTAACATCATTTGTGATTGGTAAAAACAAAATCTCAAACTTAAAAGTGTTATGTCAGAAGTTGTCATCTTAATATGTTTGGGAGTTGATCCACAGACATTGCATTCATTTATAATTATTTGTTTTTGCAGTGATAACTGTTTCCTAATTGCGTTTTTCATATTGCATAAACTATAGTTGAATAAGGTTGAGTGTATATATCTTTCTAGTACATCACTAAATGAGAATGATTACTATAAACCTTGACAACAGGAGAACTTGATTATTTTCAGCTGATAAATGAATGTCAGTTTCATTTAGAAATGTAAATTTTAGCAGCTGGCAACCTACCAGCTGGAATTCCAATATAAATTGACTCTTATCTTTGTAACTCATTCTGGGTAATTTTCTGAAAGTACATGTATTATGGTTATGTCTGGTAATATATTCTCTTTTGCCAAAATAAAAACATTTATATAGTGGAAGAACTTGTGAAAATATAATATTGTACCTGTTTTACCCACCAGTGCCATGAAAACAATTACCCGCAGTAATGTGCAAAAATGGTCAATTTGTACAGGAATCTCCACACTGACTGACGTCTGCTACAATTATAATTCTGAAATTAATTTACGTGCTAAAAATAACAATGCTCTCATTTTGTCTGGGTTTTTATTTTTATTTAATTTTGTGAAGTATTGTTTTTCAGAAAATTTAAATGGTATGCCTCTTCAACTGTATTGTAACAAACTTCAGTAGCATGGATAAGAAAATCATAAATTTAATAAGCACAATTAACAATTTCTGTCCATATTGGGTCATAAACCTCAAGTCAAACATTAAAAATCTGTCAAAATGTTCAACTTTACAGCCTGGGGGATTTGGAGTGAACTAGATTGTCCTATTGATACTGCTAGTTATTCTTCATTTACTGGCTCTATAATTTTAACAGCCTAATTAAAAATGGGACTGAAGACCTAGGTTTAGTGTGTTTAATTGTTGTTGTTGTGGGGTTTAATGCCATTTTTCAGCACATGATATGCTATACATGGCGGCCAGTATTACTGGTGGAGGAAGAACATGGGAAAACTCCCAGAAAGAACCACCGACCCACGAGAAGCTACTGGCACACTTTCTCACATAACTACATTAGTTGAATCTTAGACTCGAACTCACGTAGACAGAGGTGAGATGGCAGTGATCCGTAACGGAGAATGCTTTAGACCACTCGGCTACTCAGGGCCCCTGTAGCTTGTTTAGAGAAATAGTATATACAGAGGAACCTGTCTTGAAAGACCACTTTTTCTGCCACAAAATAATGGTCTCTCAAGACAGGTGGACTCTCATAACAGGTCACAATGCTATATAATCATTAAATTTGTGCATAGAGAATATGGTCTCTCAAGGCAGGTGGTCTCACATAGCAGTGGTCTTTCAAGACAGGTTTCACTGTATATATGATTTTCCAAAATTCTGCTGAAACAAAATGGAAATTTCTTTCACTCCTAGTTCAACTTGTATACATGCTAATGACATTGTTGCAAATCATGGTTGGCAATCTGCTATGCGGCTTTATCAGCCATGGCTGCCTGTGAGATTTCCTCAGTTTTCATGTGTGTGTGTGATTAGGATTTTTAATGTAGCTTTAACAATTTTTCAGTCATATCGCTACGATATCTGCATTGAGGCAGTTTATAGTGATGTCTAGCACTGGAGCATGATGCTGCAGGCATGTAACATGATGTCCCACCCAGTCACATTATCCTGACACCAGGCCGACCAGTCCTTACACTAACCTCTTAATGCTGAGTGCCAACCATTTTTGTAAGTCTTTGGTATGACTTGGCCAGAGATCGAACCCACTAAGCCACTGGAGCAGTCCATTTTTCATGATTGTGCATAAACATAAATAAGTCATCAACAACACAATGTAACGCTGTTCTACATATCAGTGTAAGCATCCATTTTATTGATTAGTAGATGAATGTGTTTGAAACCAAAATGTTCAGATGGTGTGAAGGGTCATGTTGGAACACAGTGGTCTGGTTAAGCATGATAAACAAGAAAATCTCTGCAAAGGTGGCCATGATAAACAATAAAATCTCTGCAAAGGTGGCCATGATAAACAAGAAAATCTCTGCAAAGGTGGCCATGGGAGGTAAAGGAGTTTTGCTGAATATTGCCTGTAGGCTGATGGTTATTAAGGTCTGTTTTCTTTTTTGATTATTGCTGACAGTGCAGTTTTTTAAATTTAAAAATTTAAAATTAGGAATAATATTACTGGTGATTGGTGTCCAACATTTCTACAGTGTTATGCAATGAAATGATGCTTTGCCTGCTTAAGTAATTTTGTCAACAATATTTATGCTATGTGTGAAAGTTTATCAAAGTAAGATACATCAGATCACAAGTATATGGATGCAGCCAATGCCAGGTTTTGCTGAACAGATGTTTTTATTCAGATTGATACATTCATTTTTATTTTCAACAGTCCCAGCAACAATAGAACCCCCAGAAAAGGTGGAGGCTGACGTTGGTACAAAAGCTGAGCTAAAATGTAAGGCTGTAGCTAGTCCCATGACAGCCAACATGATCAAGTGGACACGAGAGGGCTTTGACATGACTCGAACAAGAGAGTCTTACCAGGATGGGGTGGGGATGCTCATTATTGAGGAATTAGCAAAAGGTGATTCAGGGAAATTTACATGTGTTGCTGACAATGGAGTGGGCAGTGCTGTGACAGCTGAAGTGGAGTTATTAGTCAGATGTAGGTATTAGTTTTAAGACTTGTTTAATTTATACCCTGCTTTGAGCAGCAGGTATCCTTCATGTCATTCCTCCATTCTCCACATGATCTCTCTAGGCTTTAACTGCTGTGATTTTGATCATCCAGACATTTGATGGTTGATTTCTTTAATATGATGGTCTTGTTTAATGTTTCATTGATTCCTTTTACCAATCAAAGGCACTTAGGTCAGATTTGTTTAGAAATGTAAGATTAATAGGATATAATTCAACATCACTTTGTACATGAGACATCCTTTGATCAGTCATTGAAATTGTCCATATACAGTGGGACCCCGCTATAACCCGGTAGTTGGGAGCCATAGAATCCGACCGGGCTATGAACCGAACCGTGTTATAAGCAACCATGTACAATACCAACACATTTTTGGATTTAATTGCAGGGTGGGGGGTACATAAAGACGGGTGCGAAAATGCATGGCGCAATTACCATTTTTAATCAATATATATTAAATGAGAAAAACATTTACTGTGGTAACAGAAATTGCAGATTTAATATATTACTTTATTCAGAGAACCATGCATTGGTACATACACGTGTCTAATTTATATATACCTGTATAATCTATTGCATGAAAAGAGTATCAACGCCGTGTACTCACCAGCGAATCTTGTAACATACACTGAATCCATAATACATATATTTCCATCGAAAATATCCACACAAGGATGTAAAATATTCAATAATTTTGTCACAGATCATTATGTGACTGAATTCAATGAAAAGAAAATAGCAAAAATTACGTAACGGGTGTACGTAACGAATGATGAAATAGTACATGTCCGTAGATTAAATAATGGAAGCTAAAGTGTAATTTCTTATAATAACTACATGTACATCTCAGGACCTTTCCGTCTCTGAATTCATTGTAAATTTCAGCACAATTTCCCACCCAAGCTGCTAGTCAAAGTCCTTTGAACTTGCTGCCCAGCTATTGCATCATGTTCTTTTGATGTACTCTAATACAGCCGGCAGAACTGGCTGTTATTTTAACCACTGAATCACTGTTTAGCTCGGCAGTTCACTTTGATGATAAACAATGTACTTAAATTGATTGATTTATACATTCTGGTGATAATCTTTTATCAACCCCCGCATTGGCTATTGTTTAGTTGTGTATGAAATTAAGAGAACATATATCGGAGATTATTAGAGCAACCATTGTATTCAGAATGCATTAAAGACAAACACAAAGCAGACACGATGGCTTCATTACTCAGGAATCAGTAATTATAATATTGACACTTATGAGCTGTAATTTTTCAACAATAAACAAAGATCAAAGTTCTCAGTAGGCCCAGCAATTGGTTCGTATTAACGACGTTTATTTTTGCACAAAACTAGAAGAAAATTTGATAGTACATTTTCTACAGGTTCTTTTTCACACTGTTTAGACGAATATGAGAATGATAATTAAACTCTTGCCTTTTTTTTTTTTTTTTTTATACTTAAATTTTTTTTTCTTTTGGTCTTTGAGAAAAATACCTGTAATAAATTACCCGAAATTTCGGGAGCCATGCCACGACCGAGTTATATCCGAATTCGGGTTATAGCGGGGCGGGTTATAGCAGGGTCCCACTGTATATGTGAATCTTGCTGTAGCCTCTCCATCTAACTTAGGGACATTTATGTCATCAAATTTTGGGAAAACTTCTTTTACCAGACCCTCAGATGGTGGACACCTCACAAAGTCATACCATTGGTCTGGTTAATTGAGTAAATAACTCTTGTTATTGGGATAATGAAATGCCACCTGTCTAAAATGGGTTACTATGACCCACATTCCAGGGTGTATTCAGCTTAGATTGAAAATCATCTGACCTGTTGTTTTCTGTTGTCACCAGAGTTGCAGTGGTCAAAAACACAAATTGGTTTGTCTGACCAACTTTCCCTTATTTTTAATGTTGCTTAAATATACTGACTCAAACCATTGGAATATAGGTATCTTGTGACCTTCCTTGTTTGAAGAATGCATTTTCTGAATGAGGTTTAATCTTTCTTTGAGTAAATTATGAATGTTCTTGACTCAAGGCAATTAGACATTCAAGTATAATCAGACAGTAACCATTCTTTTAGAATTCCTAATTAAAATCAAAATACATTTGAAAACAATTATGCCATAGTAGGTCTCAGATCCCAAGACTCCATATTGTCCAGATGTATGGTCAACAGTTTTTGTATACACATATCTAAAGGCACAGCATATTTATGTTATAATATTGTATCTGTCTTAGACTTGTTTGCTTTTTACACAAACACTTCAGTTGCCCACAATCTACATTTACCAAACTTTGTCCGTGGCTTGCACATAGGTAGGGAAGAACTGTATCAGTTTTGGTTTCAAAATCAAAGATGAAGCCCACTGACTCAGAGAAGGAAATATATTGAAGAGGCAAAAAAGTCATTGTCAAGATCACTCTGGCTGAATGAAGAAAATGGTTTCAGTTATCTGCATAGATGATTATTAAATGTAATGCAGGCATGGTTTCAGATATCTGCATAGAGGATTATTAAATGTAATGCAGTCATGGTTTCAGATATCTGCATAGAGGATTATTAAATGTAATGCAGGCATGGTTTCAGATATCTGCATAGAGGATTATTAAATGTAATGCAGGCATGGTTTCAGATATCTGCATAGATGATTATTAAATGTAATGCAGTCATGGTTTCAGATATCTGCATAGAGGATTATTAAATGTAATGCAGTCATGGTTTCAGATATCTGCATAGATGATTATTAAATGTAATGCAGTCATGGTTTCAGATATCTGCATAGATGATTATTAAATGTAATGCAGGCATGGTTTCAGATATCTGCATAGAGGATTATTAAATGTAATGCAGTCATGGTTTCAGATATCTGCATAGAGGATTATTAAATGTAATGCAGGCATGGTTTCAGATATCTGCATAGAGGATTATTAAATGTAATGCAGGCATGGTTTCAGATATCTGCATAGATGATTATTAAATGTAATGCAGTCATGGTTTCAGATATCTGCATAGAGGATTATTAAATGTAATGCAGTCATGGTTTCAGATATCTGCATAGAGGATTATTAAATGTAATGCAGTCATGGTTTCAGATATCTGCATAGATGATTATTAAATGTAATGCAGTCATGGTTTCAGTTATCTGCATAGAGGATTATTAAATGTAATGCAGTCATGGTTTCAGATATCTGCATAGAGGATTATTAAATGTAATGCAGTCATGGTTTCAGATATCAGCATAGAGGATTATTAAATGTAATGCAGTCATGGTTTCAGATATCTGCATAGAGGATTATTAAATGTAATGCAGGCATGGTTTCAGATATCTGCATAGAGGATTATTTAATGTAATGCAGTCATGGTTTCAGATATCTGCATAGAGGATTATTAAATGTAATGCAGGCATGGTTTCAGATATCTGCATAGAGGATTATTAAATGTAATGCAGTCATGGTTTCAGATATCTGCATAGAGGATTATTAAATGTAATGCAGACATAATGTTTGTTCAATTGCAATATTACAACCATTTTTACTGGAAGCTGACTGTTTCCAAGCTTTGAAAGGGATAGATAGATAACACAAACATTTAATTATACACAGTTGTGAGAACAGTCATGAGCCATTACATTTTTAATAGTTTATAAAGGAACAAATGATCCCTTGAAGATTTATTATTACATAGAAATAGAGAACTACTACAATTCTTGTCATTTCAGTTTCCCCTGAGATAGACAAGAATCTGGCCAATGCCAAGGCTGCTAGTGTGCCAGGCTTGACAGGGCGACTTTCCTGCAAAGCAGAGGGATCTCCCCAGGTTTCCTTCAAATGGAAAAAGGTATGTGGGGAAATTAAATCCCATTTTTATTGCAGTCTTTACAAAGTAACGGCTTAACTATTATATCCACTTTTTCATCAAGTCTTAGCAGCTGCAAATCTGTAACATATCAAGATAGATGCCAGCTTGTGTGAATTACCCAATTAAAAGCTACATTAATTTAAGAAGAGAGCCACCTTGAAAAGAAAAGTGTTATAAGTTAGTTTCCATGTTTCCATGAGAGAATGTCCCAAGCATGGTTTGCATTTCAGACAGGTGTTTTGAAACAGATATATATATGTCATGTTTCATGTCAACAATAAATGTAAGTTTATATCAGCATAGGAAATATTGAATAAAAAATAATAATGATAATGATAATAAACAGCAGTTGTAATTACATGACATAAGCTAAATACATCTGATGGTATGATGGTAGTTTGCTTATAACTTATTTTAAAAAATCAGTTTGATCCTGCAAAATTATAAATTCAACTGATTTGTTGCTTGTGGTATTTTAGGATGGGAGCGAGATTGTAGCAACGGGGGAGAAGTATGAGATTCAAGAAAAGGTGACTGACAGTGTGAAATATGAAAACATTTTGCTGATCAAAGATGTCTCGGATGAGGATTATGGGGTGTATGTCTGCATTGTTAGTAACAACAAGGGAAATGACTCATATGAGATTGTTTTTGATGGCACAGGTTAGTTGAAAACTCGGATTTATTTGGATGAGTTCAATACAATAACTAATCTCAGCATTGTTGGAGGAACAGACCTTTTGAATTAAGTATTAAGATAGAATCAATGAATATAATTCTATGTATCATTATGACCAGATATTTGCTATTATACAGTTTCAAAGACCTTTTGAATTGAGTATTAAGATAGAATCAATGAATATAATTCTATGTATCATTATGACCAGATATTTGCTATTATACAGTTTCAAAGTTTCATCTTATTTGTTCTGATTGTAGTCTCATGGTTATAGTTTTGAATTATTTAGTGAAGCATGAACTTTACTTCACTTTTAAGATACAAATGCTGCATATATCGTATTCCATATTTTTATATTCATAGAGAAATACCAAAGATTTTGTGCTGTGAGGATTGCAGGTTTGTAAAATTTGCAGAAATTTCATATTGCTAAAGTATGACTTAGATTTCATCTTTCCACTTTAGATAAGCCAGATCCTCCTTACAACATAAGGTTTGTGAATGCCACTCATGACAGTATTACGATAGCCTGGGATCCAGGATTTGATGGAGGTCTGGTGCAGGCATACACAGTTCGATACAAGCCTGTGTCTGGCAGCCATGGCTATGTGCAAATTGATGTAATTCCTCCAGGCAGTACACTCTTCACTGTCCGAGGTAAGATTTTTGGAAGCATGTCAGTGTGAATGAAATCTTCTTATTTATATTTGTAGGAAATTACAAAGAGATTGACGCATACACTTTTACTAAGATGAGGCTAGACAAATACCTTTCCGATTCAAAACCCGAGTTATTGTTTAGCAACACCTGCAGGCTCCGAGATGTAAAATTGGCACATAATGCCATCTTAAATGTCATATGAGGTAAATAATGGAGCAGGATCCATGGTGGCTCAGTGGTAAGCATGCTAGACTTGTGACTGATAAGGTGCAGGTTTGAATTCTACCATCGGACCAACCAGAGTTGTGTGCCCTTGTGCAAGGCACTATACTCTGAATGCCTCATCACTTCTTTTGTTGTACCATGTAACATCAAACCAAACCCTCAGAAACACCATTAAAAATGTTGACAGTTAACGGGCTGTGTTGTTGATAAGTGCAAGTATTGCATTTGCCATTTAGGTAGTTACTTCCTCACTTAAAATGCATAATTGTGTGAATGACAAATTAAATGTATATGCCCAAACTGTTTTAATAAAAAATGTGTTTCTGAATTTCAGGTCTGGAGCTAGGTACAGAGTATGAATTTACTGTTAAGGCTTTCAACACACTTGGTCACAGTGAATACCAGCCCTTGGGAATCAAAGTTGTCACATCAAGTAAGGCCAATTAAATACAAAGATGGAAAGTAACCAGATTTTTTTAATGTGTACTATTCAAAGCCATGTCTTTTAAACACCTAGGCCT
Source organism: Unio delphinus (assembly GCA_029339505.1). Taxonomy (NCBI): domain Eukaryota; kingdom Metazoa; phylum Mollusca; class Bivalvia; order Unionida; family Unionidae; genus Unio; species Unio delphinus. Next base: position 64,409 of record JAQISU010000122.1, read on the forward strand.
GGATTTAATAAAACTCTTTGGCTTTAAACAGTTTCCACTCTCGTCCAGTTAGACACTTCTTTTCAAATGTGACATCATTTTTAATTTGTCAAAAACAAAATATCAATTTAACACTGTCTCAAGAGTTTTATGATTTCTAGGCCTGACCTGAAGTCTAGTTTTCTGCCAATTGGTCATGGTCTTTGCACAATTGGGATATCCTCTGCCATTTCTGTTGCACACTGGTAAAAGACTTTGGAGAGCATCATTGGCCATTTTGAAATATGCTCAAACCCATGGTTAATGTTAAATTATAACAACTTAATTCATGGCACAATGACTTGATGTATCGACATAACATAAGTACAGTGGGACCCCGCTATAACACGGTAGTTGGGAGCCATAGAATCCGACCGGGTTATGAACCGAACCGTGTTATAAGCAACCATGTACAATACCAACACATTTTTGGATTTAATTTTTTGGGGGGGGGGGGCATAAAGACGAGTGCGAAAATGCATGGCACAATTACCATTTTTGATCAATATATATTAAATTAGAAAAACATTTGCTGTGGTAACAGAAATTGCAGATATAATATATTACTTTATTCAGAGAACCATGCATTGGTACATACTCGTGTCTGATTTATATATACATGTATAATCTATTGCATGAAAAGAGTATCAACACCGTGTACTCACCAGCGAATCTTGTAACATACATTGAATCCATAATACAAATATTTCCATCGAAAATATCCACACACAGATGTAAAATATTCAATAATTTTGTCACAGATAATTATATGACTGAATTCAATGAAAAGAAAATAGCAAAAATTACGTAACGGGTGTTCGTAATGAATGGTGAAATAGTACATGTCCGTAGATTAAATAATGGAAGCTAAAAATGTATTCTTATAATAACTACATGTACATCTCAGGATCTTTCTGCCTCTGAATTCAGTCATTGTAAATTCAGCACATTTTCCCACCCAAGCTGCTAGTCAAAGTTCTTTGAACTTGACGCCCAGCTATTGCGTCATGTTCTTTTGATGTACTCTAATAAATACAGCAGGCAGAACTGGCTGTATTTTAACCACTGAATTATGTCACTGTAAATATCAGTACAGCTAAAATGATAACGTAATCAACACTAACTTTGTCTCCCAGCTATTTGCATGCGTACGGAGGACTCCTGCATGTAGTGATTTATGTGTTCCAGATCAAATATTTGCATTAAAATACGCGTAATTAAGCGTTTCCGAGACCTCAGTGTCATATACATTTTATACCATTACATTTCTCATCTGTCAATAGTTATTATTTTTTGAAAAACTCTTGATTTTTAGCAGCTTTCTGCTAATGTCACGTTTGCTCTTGGCAAAGTCAATTATAGTTCTCAGTTGCAGAATTTGAATTTACTAGTCAAAAGATTGCATAAAACAACACTGCTAAGACATACGCACATGCTGGCAGCTTTGTTCTTTGATGCTGTATAAAACCGTTGCCCCATCAATTGAACAAATTTAGCTCGGCAGTTCACTTTGATGATAAACAATGTACTTAAATTAATTGATTTATGTATTCTGGTGAAAATCTTTTATCAACCGCCGCATTGGCTGTTGCTTAGTTGTGTATGAAATTAAGAGAACATATATCGGAGATTATTAGAGCAACGATTGTATTCGGAATGCATTCAAGACAAACACAAAGTAGACACGATGGCTTCATTACTCAGGAATCAGTAATTATAATATTGACACTTATGAGCTGTACTTTTTCAACAATAAACAAAGATCAAAGTTCTCAGTAGGCCCAGCAATTGGTTCGTATTTCCGACGTTTATTTTGGCATAAAACTAGAAGAAATGTGATAATACATTTTCTACGCGTTCTTTTTTCGCACTGTTTAGACGAATATGAGAATGATAATTAAACTCTTGACGTATTATTTTTGTTCATTTTTTTTTTTTTTTTTGTCTTTGAGAAAAATACCTGTAATAAATTACCCGAAATTTCGGGAGCCATGCCACGACCGGGTTATATCCGAATTCGTGTTATAACGGGGCGGGTTATAGCGGGGTCCCACTGTAACATAAGTAATGGTAATGTTATTTTCAACATGTATCTGTTAGTGAAGATCTTTTCTTTGCACAACTGGCTGGATGTTTGTGAAACAAATTACCAATTTTGGTGGGCCTCAAGTGGCAGAGTGGTCTGAACAGATGCTGTTTGTAGTTGGATATTTCTGTATGTCACATGGTTAATACAACTTTGAAAAATCTTTGAATTTCGTGGTGACCACGAAAATACCTTGAATATTACTGGAGACACCATGAATGTATTGGAGAGAATACAGAAAGTTCTTTTTTTGCAACATGTACAAAAATTAAGAATAAAATCGGATACAATTTTGTTTGAAAACAGTGTATAAACTCTATTAATTGAAAAAGGAACATGGATAAGGTGCAGTATCCACTGGACAAAATATTTCTTGAAAACATTTATAAGTTCTTTAATGTTCCTGAACAGAGACTCTCCAAGACTGTATTTTCCACCCTTAGCTACTGGGTCAATTCCTATAACGTTTTTCAGGATTACATGCAGTACTACTTGCAACTCTTTCATTATCGCACTGCTATTGAAGCTTTTCAAGCTTTGAAGCTTTGTGAGAATACTGCAGAATGACTGAAAAATTTATACTTAAAATTTTTAAAATTTAGACCACATCTGAGACATCAAAAACAGGTTGTACTAGTTATTAGAACTTCTTATGCTATATTTTTGTTTTATTTAAAAAATAACATTTCAAGTTCATTTTATTCTTAGAAAGTTATTGGCATTTAAGGTCAGGGAATTTTAAACTTTATAAGCTACAATGCTAATGATTGAGTTAAAAATTTTCACTATTGAATTGTTCCAAAATTTTCCCAGATGTGAAGCCAGCATCTGATGAAAACAGTGTAATGACTAGTGGGTCTGAGGATACTCCTGTAATCATCATACTGGTTGTCTGCGTGGTTGGCATCTTCCTCCTAGCCCTTAACATAGGCCTCATCCTCTTCTTTGTTCGTCGTAGGAAGAAGAGACTAGAAAGTGAGTACATTTTTTTGTTCATATGTTTTATATACTGAACAAGTGGTGTATCTGCAGTTACTGTAAATTACCTGTAATATTTAACAGTATTAAAGTTTTGTTTATGTAATTTTATGTAACCTGCATTATAATAAAATTAAAATAATTCAATAGATTTTGAAGAATAATTTAATTGTTGCATCATAGTGAACTTTTTGAAAACAAATCAGTATATGTAATTTTACCTTGTTTGTTAACCATATTTTTGACATTGTTTCTTCTAGATCTGATGTTTCAGACAGAATCTAAGATGACCTGCTGTGTTTTTTTAAAATTTATATACTGTAGTTGTTTCAATGTGTGTGCCAGCAATTTAACAGGGACAAAGTGTGCATTATTTAGTCTACAATAAATAATTTGATGCACTCATGAACTTAGGTGAACTAAAATAACTTGAAATGCTTTGTGTCAATTTTTCATAAAACATTTCCAAGTATTTCATTTCAGTTCCCAGTAATTGGTGGTCTGTTATATGATCGATGATTACAGGTTCACACTAATTTCTATAAATTTATAGAGCTGAAAAATCAATCAAATATAGCTTATTGTATTTTCATACCCTACCTTTTATTTTTTGTTCAATCCTTTGTGCCAGTTCCCATTTAAAAATTCCCATGATGGGAATCAAATATGCATATGATACTGAATACACAATGATGTCATTATTATTTCAGCAGATGTGTTTCATCATGTTTATTTTCCTCTTCCAACATTTCCAACATTACTAAGTGTTGTAACCGATGTTTCTTTCTTTAGTCGAGGGAGGCCAATGAATTCCTTGGCAGCCGTTGTCATGATTGTGTTGAAAGTGTCTGTTGTCACTTTAATATCAATGTCCATCACAAGGAGTGGAGCAAATTTTCCTTCAAATGTGGCTTGGAACTACTTGCAGATATTAGGGTCCTTCAGTTGTTAAAGGCTGAATTTGAGCCCGATGTTCTTTGGCCTGTTAATTTTCTTCAGCCTCACTCAGAAGTTCATAATCATGAGGTCGTGATTACTCCCAACTTCAGCACCTGGGAATGTCCTTGTTTTTGCTCTATTGATGCCAGATTGGTAACAGTTTTGAAACAGTATGTAGTCGATCTGGTTATAATGGGTTCCATTTGGTGCGTGTCATGTCCAACATCATGAAGTTTTTTGTTCGCCCAGGGTTTTGGCTAGTACCAAGTTATTGTAGCTTGTGAACTCAAGCAGGCATCTCCCTCTTTCACTGGTAAGCTTTTTGCAAGAAGGTCCACAATGATCATCCCAGTCTTTTAGAGCATCTTTGCCAACTTTGGCATTCCAGTTTTCTTGGATGATGAGAATGTCCTTTCTACTAAATTTAGAATACCCAGGAGTTTGTTATAAAACTCCTATTTCTTCATCATCATGAACGGTAACATAGATTAAATAATAGTTGATTATAAACATTGTGTGTTCAAATTTTTCATTACATTGATTTAGCTTTTAATAAAATTCAGGTAGCTTTTCACTAGAGACGAGTACTTTTTTTCTTCAAAAAACACCTATGAAAGAAATATCATTACGGTAGTTATAATATTTTCAAATAGGAGATATTCACCTTGATATTTCTAACTTGCATCTGAGCAGTCTATGACAAATATTGTTTTAGGCTGACAAGTACAGCTCATTGTATATGTTCCCATGGCTAGATTAAGAAATTTAAAAAAAAAAGAAAAGAAAAATGAGACAACCAGGTGACATTTACTTAAAGGAAATTTACACATTATCACATTGATTCCTGTGGGTGGTGGTGGGATTTTTATACTGGTCTTGTTTTGTTTTGGGATACCAAATTCTCAAGTTTAGTATGTCTTGAGACAACAAAGAAAACAATAATATTTGTATGTCAAAAAACATGCTGAAAATAAGTTATCTATAAACTGAACAGGATAGACTTGAAGCTGATGTCATATAATCCACCGACAAATCAGGGTGTATGCTGTTTGACTAAGTCATGGAGATAATAGAGGGTTGAGCAGATAATTTAATCTGCCAGTTCATTTTGAGATGGAGTTTTTGTACCTCTTCTGTTTGCATACAGGTGTGTTACACAGAATCAGATGCAGTATTATTGTGCATTTCAGACCTAATTGGAGTGATTTGTTGATTGGTGTTAAATCAAAGCCTATATCGTACTAAGTCAATTAGAGTAAGATCATATTTTTGTCATAATGAGAGATACAACACAGTAAGTGACCCATCCTAGTCAGAACCCATCCTTCTGGCTGCAAATCCAGAACACGAACACTGAATCACCATAAGACTAGATTATAAGCGGATCCTTCTCTCGTAGGGATAGGGGTAGTGTTAGGAAGGAATAGCTTGTGGATGTGCTGGAGGAGCTGGTTTTGTGTTTTATATATTTAATTAATCATGTTTTGTTTTCCATTTCAGATGGCAGTGATACAACTAGTCACACAAACACAATAGAATTGTATGGACCTAGTAAAGAGACAGCACTGTACCCAATGACACCATCAGATGAAAGCAGGAGCTATGGAACATATGATAAAAATATGGAGGATTTTTCGGATGATTATAAATCATATGAGGTATGTCTCTGTTTTTAAAAACAGCGGGTCTATTGTTTTTGTATGGTGCCAATTTTCATGAATTCCATGGTTACTAAAACAGATGCCATCCATTCCAAATTTTGTATAATTATTATAAGTTTTAGTGGTTTGGTACCAACTGCACTAAACATCAGATAATTATTGATTGAGATAAGATTTTTTATATCTCTTTCTCAGATGTGTGTTAGCATTTAAATTTTCTAAGAGCACTCACCAGCTGTCCTACCTTGGATTCTGGAGGTCATGGGTTTGAACGCCATCCAAGTCATACCAAAGGCTTATAAATATGTTACAAACAGCTGCCTTACTTCGCAATAAGCATTAAGAGGTTAGTGTTTGTACTGGTTAATCTGGTGTCAGGATAATGTGACATGGTGGGACATGATACTACATGTCTGTGACATGTGTTTCAGCGATAGACATCACTGTAAGCACTCTCACTCTAGACATCATATCAGTATGACTAAAACTGTGTTAAAAATAATAAAACTAACAAACATTAAAAATCTCCAATGATAACTTTTATTCACCAAAAGTAGTCTTGTTTTGTCAACCAGAAATTTGTTAAAAATTCTTTAAGTTTTATAAATTACTCAACTTTTTTTCAAAAATAAAAGATTTTCAGATATACAGTGTTAACACTATGTCATATATTTTGCATCCTTCATCCTGTTCCTACCTCTAAATAAATCTCCAATTATCTCAACTATTTTAACAGCAAGAAAATGTAAAATCTCAATATAGCAAAATATTTTAATAAATTGAGCAAAATTAAAACCTGGCATTAATTACAATAAACATATAAAATATTTCTTCCTCAGTTTGAGATTTTTTAATATCCATCTTATTTATTTTTTAGAAACAAAACTTTCTTAACAAACAGGCATGATAAAAGATAAATATTATCCATAAAAGTTAAGTTTTTTCCTTAAAGGTCCTTGCCTTATTTCTCACAACGTTTTGAAGATTTCTTCAAAATTTAGAGATTACAACATGTTTTTAACAAGTTTTCATGTGCTGAACATTAAAACAAAAGTTGTTGTTTTATCCTTTCCAATGTCGCCACCTCTGACAAAATATTGATAATCAGATATCTCATTTTGAGGTGAAATTTGGTAAAACAGCAATTTATTTCTGTGCAGTTTACAGTTGGGAATGTGTTATTTTTGCTATCAGTGAACATATCCAGTCCTAAATTAAATTTGCAACACTTGTAGACAGGCAGTTTCTTTATTTAGCATTTTTGACCTTGTAACAGAATTGTTACCGAGTGGTTGGTGGATTAAATGAACAACACAAACACAGTATGTGAAAGATGATGTAAATTTATGAAATAAATTATTAATGAAAAATAATGATGTATCAACACAATAACTCGTGCATTCAACCCACGATCACACTTCACACCATTCACAATTTAAAAATAAATTAAATATTAATACAAAATAAACACAGATCCAAGGAATCTCCTGGACTAAACACAGATCCAAGGAACTTCCTGGACTACACAAATGTTTCAAATAAAATGGAACCTTTACAAAAGTTATATTATCGCACGTATAAATTGCGATAACAAATACAAACATCAAATTACATTATCGGACGTATGGATTGCGACAACAAGTACAAACATCTACATGTATTAAATCAAGTTACTAACTGTTATTGAGATTCATGTAATCCCTTGGAATCCTACAGATTCAAAGTAACCTCGTGTAAATATAACAATGTATTCAATTGTAACAACAATTGAAACACACACATGTGTCTCGACCCTGTACAACCGTACGATTCACCAACTGTTGAATCGCCGCACAGCTTCTCCGAATACCTATGGTTGGCCCAATACCTTTATCGGCTTTTTGCCCTTTTTGCCCTTCACGGATCCACTACAGTTATACGTACAGACAGCATACAGCATCTACTAGAACCACCGGTCCCAAACACTTAGATACTACCCCGGACATTTACACCTCTAGACAGCTCCGACACTCGGACATTTAGACTTCTAGATTTCCGGATATTTACACATCTCGACAGACGTAGACGGACAGACAATCCGACAGACAGAAAGTCAGATACCTCAATTTGATCACACAATTAAACAGCATAATCACAGCTACAATTCAGCTACAATAAAGAAACCAAACTAATAATAGTTGTTTCTAAAACAATCTAAAACTTAGATTACGCTATTGCATTTAAAGTCTAATAGTGACTAGTAATTCCAAATATTCAACGGTTTAAATCTGCATTGTACTAAAGGCATCATTACATGAAATGATAAAATGAATAAAATTCACAATAAAACGAAATATAAATTTAACACTCACCCCTTTGGCTGGAGAAAGAATGATGAGCTATCTCTCCTTTGACAGGATACTTTTGACTCGTAATCTTTTTCGAAATATTCTGCCGTATATGTCCTCAAATAGGTGAGCAGAATTCATGCCAAAATTCCCGTGCACCCTGTGATTATAATGTTCCTGACTTCAAGTGATTTGTAGTCAGGCACATGTAAATCGCTACACGTCGCTTACATTGAAAAACACTTATTCACCCCAGGTAACGCATGTACGATGAAACAAACAAAATGGTGAAATTAGTTTGTATTCAAGAAGAAATAAATTCAATTTTCGCCTAATTTTGTGACAGACCTATCGACTTTGAAATACTTGGTCAGGATATGTGGGATATACCCACTTAAATCTCTTAGAGATTCAGATTACCATACACACTAGTGAATAAGTTGAAAAATTTAGGGAAAAAAGCCTGGATTAGTGGAGGGGCTGGTTGATCTGCAGGCCAAGGTTTAAGTCTAAAAATTTTGGAAGCTGTTTCACTCAATTACTGGTATTTATTGTTACTTTAGATTGCCGAAGGTGAGATCACATGCCTAATGATGCCACATGGTTCATATGTTATGCACTCTTTTAAAGTGAAAATTATTTTTTCAAACTTTACTGGTAGGATAATGAATGAAAAACAGGTATCACTGTACTTAACATCTATTTGGTAGATGTCCATCCACCAGAAAATGCAGCCATACATGTTATTTGAACCATGGTGGTATCTGTATTTTCCAAAAGAACTGCCCTATCAGTATTCTCGCAATCAAGTATTTAACCTTCAACTAATCAATGATATTTTAAACTCAGCGGTAACATACAAATGCATGTTAGCTTATTTCAGTGTTAATAAGAAATGCAGATGCAAATAACAACTGTGCTGCAGCATGTGAATTTTGTGTGAATGAGATGCATGTACAGGAAATGACAGAAAAGGAAAGCAGCATCAGAAGAAATGCAAAGAACAAAGAAGGCTCATCAGACTGGGATTGCCTCATTCCTTGAATTGGAGAAAGAACTTTTGTGATTTTGTAAGTGAATGTCGCCAAAAGGGATACATTGTTACATGATCTGCAATTCATCTGTGTGCTATATAATGGGTAAAAGATGACAAACACAAGTTGGTATATTCAAAATTTGTTACATCAACCAGTTGGTGTTCTCATTTTATGAACCGACATTGTTTCTGGCTCAGGCAGTGAATGAAGACAGAACAGAAGCTACCAAAAGACTTGCTAGAAAAAAAATTGAATCACTTCAGAAGTTCATTATTAAATGCAGAAAGGAGTGTTCATTCAAACTATCACTAATCAGAAATATGGATGAGACATCTATGACCTTTGACTTACCAAGCAATAAAACAGTCAATGATGTTGGTGAGAAAACTATTCTAGTTAAAACAACCGGCCATGAAAAAACACAGTTCATAGTTGTTTTGGCCTGTTTAACTAATGGATCAAAGCTGCCTCTTGTTATCATTTTCAAAAGGAAGACGCTGAAAAGCATGAAATTTCCTGCTGGTGTCATTGTTTTTGTGATGGATGGACAAATGTGGAATAATTGACAGGTTGGAGAAAGTCTGGAACAAGAGATCAGGGGCACTTAAAAAAAACTTCATTTTGTTTGTCTAGTACATATTTTGAGCACACAAGACAGACGAGGTAAATAATTACTGCAAAAAAATGAAAACTATATTGGCTGTGATACCAAGAGGTTTAACATCAGTGTTACAACTTTTTGATGTCTGCCTAAACAAGCCATTTAAAGACAATTGAAAGATTTGGTCTGAATGTGTTTTGTTCAGGCACAGTAAGGATGACAAAAGTTGTGAATTTCATTAGGTCGGACATCGACTTGGTAGCCAAGTGGGTCAAAGACACGTGGGACTAAATTCCATCAGAAATGATTGCCTAATCATTTCAAAAGTGCTGTAGCAGCAATGCCACGGATGGAACTGAGGATGATGTCTTATTTGAATGAGACAATGATGAGGAGAATGAGAAGCAGAATGACAAGCAATTGGATTACTCTTGATGACAATGATGATGTATATGATTACAGCATGCCAATAACAGAAGCCAATTTTTATGAACTGTTTGGCAATTCTGATATTGAGCCAGATTTTGAAGGATTCTAAAAGTGACAGAACTCTTATAATTACGGATTTTAGTATTAGGATTTTATTATTTTAATTAAGACTTACGATTGAAGATAAATTGTAACCATCGTTTGTATTTGAATTTTCGTTTGAAGATAATATTTGATTTAAGTAATGTGATTTGCCAAAATAAATGGTTTTAGAACTCACTTTGTGCATCTTTTGATGCAGTCTAGAACATATTGGTTGGCTTTTGCGTAGGTCATGCTTTTTAAAACAAAATTACCTATTCAGTTGGGGGTGGGGTTTATACAAGAATAGGCTTATACATGAGTATATACAGTAGAATTTCAAACAATACAGAATCATTGCAATAGAAAATGATCATCAGACATTGCTTAAATATTTTTAGAAAATGTTTTTTTTTGTTCAATTCACTGTCAGGAGATAAATAGAAGAAATGACTTAAAATGTGTATAATAATGATTGCATGTACTGGGAATTTTATTTTACTTTACTTATGATCATAATACAAGAAACATAATTATTAATTCTGCATGAATTGTATTCTTTCCTTGGATCGTTGTGGTATGTGACAAGTTATTTTTGTGAAAAATTTTATTCTGGAATGTGAGATTACATGAACTCACCAAACCATCTTTGTTCTTGGTTCTCAATACTTTAATTAAAAATTTTTGCATTCTATTTCTTTTAACTGACAATAACTAGAATATATTTTTTAATAAAAATAATTGAGTCATGAACTATTTGGAATCACTGATTGATAAAATTTAATAGACCTCAAGTTGTAAAATATTATGTGACACAGATTTCCTTTCAAAAAATGAACACTGAATGCTCATTTCATTAATTGATCCAATCCTCACAATCCTACATATATGCTGTTAAATTATTTAAATAATCACATTCTTTAATTTGTAGTTTTGATTTTGCATTGCATTGCCTTATTTGTGCATGGTGTGTGGAATGCTTATGTTTTTCCCCTCACAGCAAGGAGATAAACAGCTTGGTGAAGACTCTGAAAGTGGTCAAAATCAAGTTAGGAAATCTTCATGGAAAGACAACTGCTGTCTTGGTCCTGTGGTAATGATGGCAGAGTTGTCTTCTTGTGTTTTCATAGCTTTTACAACATTAACACCACTAGTGCATCTATACAATATCACTCTGTATATTCGAGATTTCTTCATTAACATTTTGCTGTCTATGGTAATTTCTTTTCTTTCTTTTTTTTGTTCCCCATGTGTAAGATGTGGTAATGAATGGACAAATGGACGATATCGCATTATTCTCCTTTGAAGCATGGGGATGAAAATTGTTCTTTTGTGCCATAAAATAGAATTAACATAAGCTTCTCATTTTAACATTCTGGCTGTTACATGCCATCTTTTAGTTTTAATCATAATTCTGGCACTCTTTTATTAAATTTTTTTTTAAAAAAGTTACTTTGATTAGTTATTTTGATTAATCTTTCACATTTTCCTGCTTATCTATTTTTTTTTAAAATAGCATTCATTTGGTTGAGCATTTAGTTTTGTTTTTATTAAACATGTCATGTTTTTAAAAAAATATCTTCAAAGCCCTGTAACACACTCACATGACATAGGGAATCATACTTGCTATATAAGACATGTTTTTACAGCTTCTTTGAAAAAAATGTGAATGTTTCTAACTCCAAATAGCATGTCATGCAGTCTCTGCACTGTTTGTAGGATTTTGACTACAGAGTTCCAGCCAATTTCTTGAGAAACTGGTGAAGCGTAAAATTCACGATAATGCCCCAAATTCCACAAATCATATATACTTAATGGAGCTTAGTTATATCAATGAAATGTAATCTGAATTCATTTTAATGTCATTATTTTTAGAAGTTTACATTTATATTAATTTAAACATTTTTAATACAGACATTTGGGCTAGTGTATCACAAACACAAATCTTGTTTGGATATTGCTTTGTACTAATATTTGTTTTAAGTGATTATTAAACATGCTTCATGTAGCTTTTGTTGGTGGTGTTCTCTCAATTCTTTTCCCTTAACTTTTCATCCTTTCTGCAATTTCTTAATTTTATTTTTTACACTAATTTACATATCAATATGCATTTCATGCGTAATTAAGAATGTCACGTTTTCAGTCCCAGGTTAAAATGCTGCCAGTGGCTCAGTGGCCTAACAAGAAATTCAGACCCACCCACCCCTCTTCGAATGTATTTGTTGGTTGTTTGAAATTGTGATTCTCCACAGCATCTGTTCCCCAACCCTCATTCTGGCAGTTGCAGGGGTTACATGGATTGTCGCTATGCCACTGCTGTGGCTCATTTTATTTTATTATAAATATCTGAATTCAAAAATTAAATTGGACTTCGTAGCAAAATACATGTATCTTATGATGTGTAAATCTCCCAATGCCCTTACCTTATTCAGTGTAAACATGCCTTTACTTTATTCAGTGTAAGACCCACACATGCCTTTACCTTATTTAATGTAAAACCCACACATTCTTTTACCTTATTCAATGTAAAACCCACACCTGCCTATACCTTATTCAATGTAAGTCTCACACATGCCTTTACCTTATTCAATGTAAAACCCACACATGCCTTTACCTTATTCAATGTAAAACCCACATATGCCATTACCTTATTCAATGTAAGTCTCACACATGCCTTTACCTTATTGAATGTAAGTCTCACACATGCTCAACGTTCCCTCTAAGCGAATGGTAGATGTGCGCACAATGTTCGCTGCATTGCGCAAGCATTACGAAGACGAGCAAAAGTTAACATTAGATTGAGCAAAATTTAACGTTTGGATTGACAATTCAGCTGCACGGATATGTTTGAGCAGCTGCATGCATGCATGTGCCCAGCTTAGAGGGAACGTCGCACATGCCTTTACAAGTGCACACTTCCTGTTTTGGTTGAATCTCCTGAAAATTGTTCTTTACTTAATGCACATTTCTTAATTCCAGCATGCTTCATGGGAGGTCAGGAATCATTGAGGAATCCTTCAAATTTTTTACTCACACACTTTACTCAGAAATCAAAATCTTCAACTGTATTTTCCCATGTATGATCTGTGTACTAACAAACTTGACATTTTTTTAATGATCTTGGATTGCTTGGTCCCATAACAATGTAAAAATGTATATTTTACAAATTGTTTACTTCTCCCAACATTTCTTAAGTGGTGTAAGCTGTGCACTTTTGTATCAGACATAAAAAAAATAATGATGCTGATTTTCTTACAAATTGTTTTAATAAGCAGATCTTACATTAATTCTCATTCCAAATAGCTCATACATTAATTCACATTCCAAAATAGATCAAACATTAATTCACATTCCAGATAAATCATGCATTAATTCACATTCCAAATAGATCATGTATTAATTCACATTCCAAATAGATCATACATTAATTCACATTCCTAAATAGATCATACATTAATTCACATTCCAAAATAGATCATACATTAATTCACATTCCAGATAAATCATGCATTAATTCACATTCCAAATAGATCATGTATTAATTCACATTCCAAATAGATCATACATTAATTTACATTCCAAATAGATCATACATTAATTCACATTCCAAATAGATCATACATTAATTCACATTCCAAATAGATCATACATTAATTCACATTTCAGATAGATCATACATTAATTCACATTCCAAATAGATCATACATTAATTCACATTTCAAATAGATCATACATTAATTCACATTCCAAATCAATCATACATTAATTCACAGTTCAATTAGATCATACATTAATTCACATTCCAAATAAATCATACATTAATTTACATTCTAAATAGATCATACATTAATTCACATTCCAAATAGATCATGCATTAATTCACATTCCAAATAGATCATACATTAATTCTCATTCCAAATAGATAATACATTAATTCACATTTCAAATAGATCATACATTAATTCACATTCCAAATAGATCATACATAAATTCTCATTCCAAATAGATCATACATTAATTCACATTTCAAATAGATCATACATTAATTCACATTCCAAATAAATCATACATTAATTCACATTCTAAATAGATCATACATTAATTTACATTCTAAATAGATCATACATTAATTCACATTCTAAATAGATCATACATTAATTCACATTCCAAATAGATCATGCATTAATTCACATTCCAAATAGATTAATTCATATTCCAAATAGATCATACATTAATTTACATTCTAAATAGATCATACATTAATACACATTCCAAATAGATCATACATTAATTCACATTCCAAATAGATCATACATTAATTTACATTCAAAATAGATCATACATTAATTCACATTCCAAATAGATCATACATTAATTCACATTCCAAATAGATCATACATTAATTCTCATTCCAAATAGATCATACAGTAATTCTCATTCCAAATAGATCATACATTAATTCACATTTCAAATAGATCATACATTAACTCTCATTCCAGATAGATCATACATTAATTTACATTCCAAATAGATCATACATTAATTCACATTTCAAATAGATCATACATTAATTCTCATTCCAGATAGATCATACATTAACTCTCATTCCAAATAGATCATACATTAATTTACATTCCAAATAGATCATACATTAATTCACATTTCAGCTAGATCATACATTAATTCACATTTCAAATAGATAATACATTAATTCACATTTCATATAGATAATACATTAATTCACATTTCAAATAGATCATACATTAACTCTCATTCCAGATAGATCATACATTAATTTACATTCCAAATAGATCATACATTAATTCACATTCCAAATAGATCATACATTAATTCACATTTCAAATAGATCATACATTAATTCACATTTCAGATAGATCATACATTAATTCACATTTCAAATAGATAATACATTAATTCACATTTCAAATAGATTAATTCGCATTCCAAATAAATCATACATTAATTCACATTCCAAATAGATCATACATTAATTCACATTTCAAATAGATTATACATTAATTCACATTCCAAATCAATCATACATTAATTCACAGTTCAATTAGATCATACATTAATTCACATTTGAAATAGATTAATTTGCATTCCAAATAAATCATACATTAATTCACATTCCAAATAAATCATACATTAATTCATATTTCAAATAAATCATATATTAATTCACTTTCCAAATAAATCATACATTAATTCACAGTTCAAATAGATCATACATTAATTCACATTACAAATAGATCATACATTAATTCACATTTTAAATAGATCATACATCAATTCACATTTCAAATAGATCATACATTAATTCACATTTCAAATCATACAGTAATTCACATTTTAAATAGATCATACATTAATTCACATTTCAAATAGATCATACATTAATTCACATTTGAAATAGATTAATTTGCATTCCAAATAAATCATACATTAATTCACATTCCAAATAAATCATACATTAATTCACATTTCAAATAAATCATATATTAATTCACTTTCCAAATAAATCATACATTAATTCACAGTTCAAATAGATCATACATTAATTCACATTTCAAATAGATCATACATTAATTCACATTTTAAATAGATCATACATCAATTCACATTTCAAATAGATCATACATTAATTCACATTTCAAATCATGCAGTAATTCACATTTTAAATAGATCATACATCAATTCACATTTTAAATAGATCATACATTAATTCACATTTCAAATCATAAAGTAATTCACATTTCAAATAGATCATATATTAATTCACATTTTAAATAGATCATACATTAATTTTCATTTCAAATCATACGGTAATTCACATTTCAAATCATACAGTAATTCACATTTCAAATAGATGATACATTAAATCACATTCCAAATAAATCATACATTAATTCTCATTTCAAATATTTCATACATTATTTCACATTCCAAATAAATCATACATTAATTCACATTTCAAATAGATCATACATTAATTCACATTTTATATAGATCATACATTAATTCACATTCCAAATAGATCATACATTAATTCACATTTCAAATAGATCATACATTATTTCACATTTCAAATAAATCATACGTTAATTCACATTTTAAATAAATCAATTCACATTCATACAGATCATACATTAATTCACATTTCAAATAGATGATACATTAAATCACATTCCAAATAAATCATACATTAATTCACATTTCAAATAGATCATACATTATTTCACATTTCAAATAAATCATACGTTAATTCACATTTCAGATAAATCATACATTATTTCACATTCCAAATAAATCATACGTTAATTCACATTTCAAATAAATCAATTCACATTCATACAGATCATACATTAATTCACATTTCAAATAGATGATACATTTAATCACATTCCAAATAAATCATACATTAATTCACATTTCAAATAGATCATACATTATTTCACATTTCAAATAAATCATACGTTAATTCACATTTCAGATAAATCATACATTATTTCACATTCCAAATAAATCATACGTTAATTCACATTTCAAATCATACAGTAATTCACATTTCAAATAGATGATACATTAAATCACATTCCAAATAAATCATACATTAATTCACATTTCAAATAGATTATACATTATTTGACATTCCAAATAAATCATGCAGTAATTCTCATTCCAAATAGATCATACATTAATTCACATTTCAAATAGATCATACATTAACTCTCATTCCAGATAGATCATACATTAATTTACATTCCAAATAGATCATACATTAATTCACATTTCAAATAGATCATACATTAATTCTCATTTCAGATAGATCATACATTAACTCTCATTCCAAATAGATCAAACATTAATTTACATTCCAAATAGATCATACATTAATTCACATTTCAGATAGATCATACATTAATTCACATTTCAAATAGATAATACATTAATTCACATTTCAAATAGATAATACATTAATTCACATTTCAAATAGATCATACATTAACTCTCATTCCAGATAGATCATACATTAATTTACATTCCAAATAGATCATACATTAATTCACATTCCAAATAGATCATACATTAATTCACATTTCAAATAGATCATACATTAATTCACATTTCAGATAGATCATACATTAATTCACATTTCAAATAGATAATACATTAATTCACATTTCAAATAGATTAATTCGCATTCCAAATAAATCATACATTAATTCACATTCCAAATAGATCATACATTAATTCACATTTCAAATAGATCATACATTAATTCACATTCCAAATCAATAATACATTAATTCACAGTTCAATTAGATCATACATTAATTCACATTTGAAATAGATTAATTTGCATTCCAAATAAATCATACATTAATTCACATTCCAAATAAATCATACATTAATTCACATTTCAAATAAATCATATATTAATTCACTTTCCAAATAAATCATACATTAATTCACAGTTCAAATAAATCATACATTAATTCACATTTCAAATAAATCATATATTAATTCACTTTCCAAATAAATCATACATTAATTCACAGTTCAAATAGATCATACATTAACTCACATTTCAAATAGATCATACATTAACTCTCATTCCAGATAGATCATACATTAATTTACATTCCAAATAGATCATACATTAATTCACATTCCAAATAGATCATACATTAATTCACATTTCAAATAGATCATACATTAATTCACATTTCAGATAGATCATACATTAATTCACATTTCAAATAGATAATACATTAATTCACATTTCAAATAGATTAATTCGCATTCCAAATAAATCATACATTAATTCACATTCCAAATAGATCATACATTAATTCACATTTCAAATAGATCATACATTAATTCACATTCCAAATCAATCATACATTAATTCACAGTTCAATTAGATCATACATTAATTCACATTTGAAATAGATTAATTTGCATTCCAAATAAATCATACATTAATTCACATTCCAAATAAATCATACATTAATTCACATTTCAAATAAATCATATATTAATTCACTTTCCAAATAAATCATACATTAATTCACATTTCAAATAAATCATACATTAATTCACATTTCAAATCATACAGTAATTCACATTTTAAATAGATCATACATTAATTCACATTTCAAATAGATCATACATTAATTCACATTTCAAATAGATCATACATTAATTCACATTCCAAATCAATCATACATTAATTCACATTTCAGATAAATCATACATTAATTCACATTTCAAATAAATCATATATTAATTCACTTTCCAAATAAATCATACATTAATTCACAGTTCAAATAAATCATACATTAATTCACATTTCAAATCATACAGTAATTCACATTTTAAATAGATCATACATTAATTCACATTTCAAATAGATCATACATTAATTCACATTTCAAATAGATCATACATTAATTCACATTCCAAATCAATCATACATTAATTCACAGTTCAATTAGATCATACATTAATTCACATTTGAAATAGATTAATTTGCATTCCAAATAAATCATACATTAATTCACATTCCAAATAAATCATACATTAATTCACATTTCAAATAAATCATATATTAATTCACTTTCCAAATAAATCATACATTAATTCACAGTTCAAATAGATCATACATTAATTCACATTTCAAATAGATCATACATTAATTCACATTTCAAATAGATCATACATCAATTCACATTTCAAATAGATCATACATTAATTCACATTTCAAATCATACAGTAATTCACATTTTAAATAGATCATACATTAATTCACATTTCAAATAGATCATACAGTAATTCACATTTCAAATCATAAAGTAATTCACATTTCAAATAGATCATATATTAATTCACATTTTAAATAGATCATACATTAATTTTCATTTCAAATCATACAGTAATTCACATTTCAAATCATACAGTAATTCACATTTCAAATAGATGATACATTAAATCACATTCCAAATAAATCATACATTAATTCACATTTCAAATAGATCATACATTATTTCACATTCCAAATAAATTATACATTAATTCACATTTCAAATAGATCATACATTAATTCACATTTTATATAGATCATACATTAATTCACATTCCAAATAGATCATACATTAATTCACATTTTAAATAGATCATACATTATTTCACATTTCAAATAAATCATAGGTTAATTCACATTTTAAATAAATCAATTCACATTCATACAGATCATACATTAATTCACATTTCAAATAGATGATACATTAAATCACATTCCAAATAAATCATACATTAATTCACATTTCAAATAGATCATACATTATTTCACATTTCAAATAAATCATACGTTAATTCACATTTCAGATAAATCATACATTATTTCACATTCCAAATAAATCATACGTTAATTCACATTTCAAATAAATCAATTCACATTCATACAGATCATACATTAATTCACATTTCAAATAGATGATACATTAAATCACATTCCAAATAAATCATACATTAATTCACATTTCAAATAGATCATACATTATTTCACATTTCAAATAAATCATACGTTAATTCACATTTCAGATAAATCATACATTATTTCACATTCCAAATAAATCATACGTTAATTCACATTTCAAATCATACAGTAATTCACATTTCAAATAGATGATACATTAAATCACATTCCAAATAAATCATACATTAATTCACATTTCAAATAGATCATACATTATTTGACATTCCAAATAAATCATACATTAATTCACATTTCAAATAGATCATACATTAATTCACATTCCAAATAGATCATACATTAATTCACATTTCAAATAGATCATACATTATTTCACATTTCAAATAAATCATACGTTAATTCACATTTCAAATAAATCAATTCACATTCATACAGATCATACATTAATTCACATTTCAAATAGATGATACATTAAATCACATTCCAAATAAATCATACATTAATTCACATTTCAAATAGATCATACATTATTTCACATTTCAAATAAATCATACGTTAATTCACATTTCAGATAAATCATACATTATTTCACATTCCAAATAAATCATACGTTAATTCACATTTCAAATGAATCAATTCACATTCATACAGATCATACATTAATTCACATTTCAAATAGATGATACATTAAATCACATTCCAAATAAATCATACATTAATTCACATTTCAAATAGATCATACATTATTTCACATTCCAAATAAATCATACATTAATTCACATTTCAAATAGATCATACATTATTTCACATTCCAAATAAATCATACGTTAATTCACATTTCAGATAGATCATACATTATTTCACATTCCAAATAGATCATACATTCACATTTCAAATAGATCATACATTAATTCACATTTTAAATAGATCATACAATAGTTCACATTTCAAATATATCATACATTAATTCACATTCCAAATAGATCATACATTTATTCACATTTCAGATAGATCATACATTAATTCACATTCCAGATAGTATTTGTGGTAAACAATAGTTAACTAAAGATCACATTATTTTTGTGTTGAAAGGAAATTCTGAATTCATGACAATGGAGAGTTGTTGTGTTATCGTATAGCAGAATTATTTAGACTCGGTGACAGTAAAACTTGTTTTCCTAAATTGTAAACCTGCACTGTGTTCAAATGATTTTTAATTGACTCTAGTAAATGATGAGGATGACATGTACCGCCAATACATAGCTTTGTCAGCTCATGATTTAATTATGGGTTAACTCATGATTTAGTTATGGGTTAACTGGTTAACACATGATTTAGTTTTGGGTTAACTCATGATTTAATTATGGGTTAATGGGTTAACTCATGATTTAGTTATGGGTTAACAGGTTAATTCATTATTTAGTTATGGGTTAACTGGTTAACTCATGATTTAGTTTTGGGTTAACTGGTTAACTTGTGATTTAGTTTTGGGTTAACTGGTTAACTCATGATTAGTTATGGGTTAACTGGTTAACTCATGATTTAGTTTTGGGTTAACTGGTTAACTTGTGATTTAGTCTTGGGTTAACTGGTTAACTCATGATTTAGTTATGGATTGACTGGTTAACTCATGATTTAGTTATGGGTTAACTGGTTAACTCATGATTTAGTTATGGGTTAACTGGTTAACTCATGATTTAGTTTTGGGTTAACTCATGATTTAGTTTTGGGTTAAGTGGTTAACTTGTGATTTAGTTTTGGATTAACTGGTTAACTCATGATTTAGTTTTGGGTTAACTGGTTAACTCATGATTTAGTTTTTGGTTAACTGATTAACTCATGATTTAGTTTTGGGTTAACTGGTTAACTCGTGACTTAGTTATGGGTTAACTGGTTAACTTGTGATTTAGTTTTGGGTTAACTGGTTAACTCATGATTTAGTTATGGGTTAACTGGTTAACTCATGATTTAGTTTTGGGTTAACTGGTTAACTTGTGATTTAGTTTTGGGTTAACTGGTTAACTCATGATTTAGTTATGGATTAACTGGTTAACTCATAATTTGGTTATGGGTTAACTGGTTAACTCATGATTTAGTTATGGGTTAACTGGTTAACTCATGATTTAGTTTTGGGTTAACTCATGATTTAGTTTTGGGTTAAGTGGTTAACTTGTGATTTAGTTTTGGGTTAACTGGTTAACTCATGATTTAGTTTTGGGTTAACTGGTTAACTCATGATTTAGTTTTTGGTTAACTGATTAACTCATGATTTAGTTTTTGGTTAACTGATTAACTCGTGATTTAGTTATGGGTTAACTGGTTAACTCATTATTTAGTTTTGGGTTAACTGGTTAACTCATGATTTAGTTTTTGGTTTACTGATTGATTTAGTTTTGGGTTAACTGGTTAACTCATGATTTAGTTAAGGATTAACTGTGGTAATGAAAGCTCAGTGTCTGTTCAAGGACATACAGATACAGCTGGCCAGACTGGTCTGGAAAGGTATTGAACTCACGACTCTTGGATTACTGGTCTGATGCTTTACCACCATGGTGCTATAGCTCCTGTCAGAGGTCAAGGTTCCAGGGATGGAAAGGAGGAAACTGTCTCAACACATTATCTTGAATTGTGGGTTGAGATAGGAAAGACAACATACTAATTGTTTTAGTCCATAAACCAAGGTTACATTGACATGGAAAACTAGTTTATCATGAGGTTCATTATGAGCTACTTTGACTAAATTTGTGGATGGCTTGTATTTGAAACATAGAGTACACATGTTCTTTAAGGGGGTCAAAGGTCAGGGTCACATAGATTGAAAGATGGAAAAATTATTCCACAATATTAAAGTTCTGAACTACAAGAGATCAAGATCAGAGGAACTCCAAGAACAAAATCATTTTTCACCAACAAAAAACTTGTCACATGCCACAAATTTTAAGGAAATCTTGTGGATGGTTTGTATTTCAGATGATGAAGAGACACATCAATTTTGGGGTCAGTATGTCAAAGGTTAAGGTCACAGACTAAAATGAAAAAAGACCGTTTTAATTCTTTTATCATGACCAAATTTTGATGACTTGCATTTGAAACCCGAAAGACATAAACTGATCAGGTGCATTGGATAATTTAGTATTTCTAGGTAATGGTGTTTAGTGACAGTGATATAGTACAACAGATAAAAAAAGATGCTATTTCTTTTTGTTCCTGAGTGTCTGACTAATTAAAGGGTTTCATACATATAATTAGTATATAAATACTATTAACCGCATGACCATCATAAAATGTATCATTTGCAGTACTCTAGTTGGAGGTGGAAGTGCTGTTTTAAGTGTTAAGGATAAAAAGGGAAATAGATAAATGCTAAATAATACTTTTAGTTTTTAGTTTTATATGTAATCAAATGTAGTTCATGTAATATAATAATAAAGTTTTTCATCTTTCCAGGAGGAAGATGTCAAGACTGTATTCCTACCTCCACCAGAGTACAGCAGTACAACTTATTCTCATAATAAATTGGATTCACCAACTTTTGAACATCATACATTCCATCCAGATAGTAAACAAACCTACCTAGATGACCTTGAAGAATCAGAGAGAAAATCACCATGGAGATATGAAGGTTTGTGCCCCCCGCCCCCCATTGTTTCATTATGATCAAATCTTATGGAAGGTACATACAATCTCTCTCTGTACAATCTTAAGGTAGGATTTAATCCCTCATTGTTTTATCATGATCAAATATTATGGAAGGTACATACAATCTCTTTCTGTACAATCTTAAGGTAGGATTTAATCCCTCATTGTTTTATCATGATCAAATCTTATGGAAGGTACATACAATCTTTCTCTGTACAATCTTAAGGTAGGATTTAATCCCACATTGTTTTATCATGATCAAATCTTATGGAAGGTACATACAATCTTTCTCTGTACAATCTTAATGTAGGATTTAATCCCACATTGTTTTATCATGATCAAATCTCATAAAAGTGAATACAATCTCTCTCTGTACAATCTTAAGGTAGGATTTAATCCCACATTGTTTTATCATGATCAAATCTCATAAAAGTGAATACAATCTCTCTCTGTACAATCTTAAGGTAGGATTTAATCCCACATTGTTTATTCATGATCAAATCTTATGGAAGGTACATACAATCTTTCTCTGTACAATCTTAAGGTAGGATTTAATCCCACATTGTTTATTCATGATCAAATCTTATGGAAGGTACATACAATCTTTCTCTGTACAATCTTAAGGTAGGATTTAATCCCACATTGTTTATTCATGATCAAATCTTATGGAAGGTACATACAATCTTTCTCTGTACAATCTTAAGGTAGGATTTAATCCTACATTGTTTATTCATGATCAAATCTTATGGAAGGTACATACAATCTTTCTCTGTACAATCTTAAGGTAGGATTTAATCCCACATTGTTTATTCATGATCAAATCTTATGGAAGGTACATACAATCTCTCTCTGTACAATCTTAAGGTAGGATTTAATCCCACATTGTTTATTCATGATCAAATCTTATGGAAGGTACATACAATCTTTCTCTGTACAATCTTAAGGTAGGATTTAATCCCACATTGTTTATTCATGATCAAATCTTATGGAAGGTACATACAATCTTTCTCTGTACAATCTTAAGGTAGGATTTAATCCCACATTGTTTATTCATGATCAAATCTTATGGAAGGTACATACAATCTCTCTCTGTACAATCTTAAGGTAGGATTTAATCCCACATTGTTTCAGTCACAAGTCTCATATAGCCACCTAGTTAGAAAGCATTAGTATTCCAAGACATATTTATTTTCTGATTCTTTCTTAACACATTGTTAGTTTTACGATTCTTAAGTATAAATGAAAAACATTTGCTTGACATGTGATATCATTAATACAATAAAAATGTACACTTTTGTAATATTTAAACTTTAAATTGGTTTATTAAGCCTTGTGACATCAATTAATATGAGCAGTTATTCTATAATTAATGAAAAAGAAATAGAAAAAATGTCTAATGAATTGTATATGTGATAATAACAATGATATCGCTAACCATTATTATAATGTCCTTCATTATAACTTTATTTAATGTACAGTACAACTATGGACCCCATAATAAAAATTTAACCATTATGTTTGAATTGGTCTCTCAAATGTAAAGAGGACATTGGTGGCTGAGTGATCAAGGCACTCACTTTAGAAATCACAACTCATCAGGGGGGCCCCGAGTGGCCGAGTGGTCTAAAGCGCTGTCCGTTACGGACCACTGCCATCTCACCTCTGTCTGCGTGGGTTCGAGTCTAAGATTCGGCTAATGTAGTTAAGTGAGAAAGCTTGCCAGTAGCTTCTCGTGGGTCGGTGGTTCTTTCCGGGGTTTTTCCGGTTTCTTCCTCCACCACTAATACTGGCCGCCATGTATAGCCTATATATTGTGCTGAAAAATGGCGTTAAACCATAAAAAAACAAAACAAAAAAACAAAAAAACACAACTCATCACTGTGACAGTGACTGTCTGTATTCATTCATGTTCAGCACGAGTATATGAGAAAATTTGCCAGCTTCCTGTTGGTCAGTGATCCTTCACTGAGACTTCATGGGTTCATACTCCACGGAAAAAAAACTAGCCACCATGTATTGCCCATCATGTGTGGAAAATGGTTGATAAATAAATAATCCTATAAAATGCACAATAATATTGGTCATGAACTGTACAGCAATTAGGGCCATCAGCTGTGCAGCGAAAAAGGATCATCAACTGTGCAGCAATAAGGGTCATCAAATGTACTGGAATAAGTGTCATCAAATGTTCAGCAATAAGGGTCATCAACTCTACTGCAATAAGGGTCATCAAATGTACTGGAATAAGGGTCATCAAATGTACTGCAATAAGGGTCATCAAATGTACTGGAATAAGTGTCATTAAATGTTCAGCAATAAGGGTCATCAACTGTACTGCAATAAGAGTCATCAATTGTACTGCAATAAGGGTCATCAAATGTACTGCAATAAAGGTCATCAAATGTACTGGAATAAAGGTCATCAAATGTTCAGCAATAAGGGTCATCAACTGTACTGCAATAAGGGTCATCAACTGTACTGGAATACGTGTCGTCAAATGTACTGGAATAAGTGTCATCAAATGTACTGGAATAAGTGTCATCAAATGTACTGGAATAAGGGTCATCAAATGTACTGGAATAAGTGTCATCAAATGTACTGGAATAAGGGTCATCATCTGTACTGGAATACATGTCATCAAATGTACTGGAATAAGTGTCATCAAATGTACTGGAATAAGGATCATCAAATGTACTGGAATTAAGGTCATCTAATGTGCAGCAATAAGGGTCATCACCTGTACTACAAATTAGCTACATCTACATTCATGGCTCCACCACATGTACAGACATACATACATACATACATACATATAGCGAAGCAGGCTGTTTTGGCACCAGCTGTTTTGGCGCCGAGAAATTCTTATTCAGTTTCAGAGGTAACCTTACACTAGTATCATCGATGGAATTTCTACTGTATCAGATGCCTTTTTTTTCATATCATTCACAGTCTTGTCCAATTCTGCTTTTGCATCATCACTCCCATGATTATGTTCATTCATCAGTAAAATTAATTGGCCATCATCTGCAGCTGTGAGAAGACGGGCTTTACATTCATTTTTCAACTCGCTTCGCCAAAACAATTTAAGCTTATCGGCACTATATTTATCAAAAATGTATTTGATATCCATCGTGCACGTCCTTTTCTTGACCACACTTCGATTTTATAAGGCTCATTTCCAAAAAAAATCTTTTACGTTAATACATTCGACAGCACACTTATGTAAACAAACAACTACATGTATATAGAAGTGGGTTTGAGCCTGAATGGCTAAATCGTTAATCTTTTGTGTGGACTTCTTTTACCTTATCATAGCTTTCATTTTTAAATATAAATAACATGTTAGGCATCGAAATGTTAAATTGTTACTCCTTAAGTGGTCATGATTCACAGGACAATATACCAATAGAGTCAATTTTCTTATGTGTCTTGCTCATATTGTTATTTCTTAATCCTCTTGTAAATGCCGACATGGCCTCTAATTATCTTAATATCCTGTGTAATCTTTTGATGTTAATCCTTTTGTTGGTGCCAAATTGGCCAATGCCAAAACATCCAAGTGCCAAAACGGTCATGCCACACTGGCTGGCGCAAAACCGGTTGGTTCAATTGCAAAAGGTAAGTCAGTCATATGATTGTAATATATGTTTTTGTTGTTGATTTCACATGCTTTTCCCTACTTTCAAAAATAAAATTACCCAACCATTTCAAAGAATGGTATTTGAAACCTGTGTAGTCTGTTGACATCTTTTACTAATTCTTGAATCTAATGAATTAATTCAGACCTCCATTGCCTTTTATTTACTGTATAAATAGTAACAGTTCATCTAGCATGTCTATCACATATATGCCATTCAACTTCTTTGATTTCTCTTTATCCTTTATAATCTTTCCTACTGTTTCAGATTCTTCTAGGGGTTCTAGAAGATATAAAGGCACATTTGACAATAACTACGCAGATGACCACATCCGAGAGAATGGTGTGGCAGGTACAGCCTATGATGTAAGTGGCAGAACAGCAAGTCATGATATGGCTCGACAAAAAGTAAGTTTTGTCTTGCTTGAATAAGCAGATTTAGATATGTGGATATCTCATAGCTCAAACTGTGCTGTGTATTGTGTGTTTTATGCACATAGATTGAATATAAGGTGTAATAGGCCAAATATTCACAAAATATTTTAGTTTTAAGGCCAAAGTTGCAGGTGTATGTCAGCAGCCAAAAGGAAAAGGTCAATGCTGAATGCTCAGTCATGGTACTTA
Organism: Unio delphinus; assembly: GCA_029339505.1. Taxonomy (NCBI): domain Eukaryota; kingdom Metazoa; phylum Mollusca; class Bivalvia; order Unionida; family Unionidae; genus Unio; species Unio delphinus. The sequence continues at coordinate 91,986 of JAQISU010000122.1, forward strand.
GTGATAATACCCAACGTTAGTAATCAATGGAACAAACCACATAAAATCTAATTATAAAACTCACTCATGGTACTTAATGAGCGCTCAGTAATAATACATAATCATAGTAATTATAAAACTCATGGTATTTAATGGGTGCTCAGTAATAGTACATAATCATAGTAATTATAAAACTCATGGTATTTAATGGGTGCTCAGTAATAATACATAATCATAGTAATTATAAAACTCACTCATGGTATTTAATGGGTTCTCAGTAATAATACATAATCATAGTAATTATAAAACTCATGGTATTTAATGGGTTCTCAGTAATAATACATAATCATAGTAATTATAAAACTCATGGTACTTAATGGGTGCTCAGCAATAGTACATAATCAAATTAATTATAAAACTCACTCATGGTACTTAATGGGAGCTCAGTAATAATACATAATCATAGTAATTATAAAACTCATGGTATTTAATGGGTTCTCAGTAATAATACATAATCATAGTAATTATACAACTCACTCATGGTATTTAATGGGTGCTCAGTAATAATACATAATCATAGTAATTATAAAACTCATGGTATTTAATGGGTTCTCAGTAATAATACATAATCATAGTAATTATAAAACTCATGGTATTTAATGGGTTCTCAGTAATAATACATAATCATAGTAATTATAAAACTCAGTCATGGTATTTAATGGGTGCTCAGTAATAATACCTAATCATAGTAATTATAAAACTCATGGTATTTAATGGGTTCTCAGTAATAGTACATAATCATAGTAATTATAAAACTCACTCATGGTACTTATAGTAATAGTTCTCAGTAATAATACATAATCATAGTAATTATAAAACTCACTCATGATACTTAATGGATGCTCAGTAATAATACCTAATCATAGTAATTATAAAACTCACTCATGGTATTTAATGGGTGCTCAATAATAATACATAATCATAGTAATTATAAAACTCACTCATGGTACTTAATGGGTTCTCAGTAATAATACATAATCATAGTAATTATAAAACTCACTCATGGTACTTAATGGGTTCTCAGTAATAATACATAATCATGGTAATTATAAAACTCATGGTACTTAATGGGTTCTCAGTAATAATACATAATCATAGTAATTATAAAACTCATGGTACTTAATGGGTTCTCAGTAATAATACATAATCATAGTAATTATAAAACTCACTCATGGTACTTAATGGGTTCTCAGTAATAATACATAATCATGGTAATTATAAAACTCACTCATGGTATTTAATGGTTTCTCAGTAATAATACATAATCATAGTAATTATAAAACTCACTCATGGTATTTAATGGGTGCAATAATACATAATCATAGTAATTATAAAACTCACTCATGGTATTTAATGGGTGCAATGATACATAATCATAGTAATTATAAAACTCACTCATGGTATTTAATGGGTGCAATAATACATAATCATAGTATTCATGCTGAGAACACCTAGTAAACAAATCTATGTAACCAAGTGAACTAGTTATGGTCACCGAGCTGGTTGGATGGTTGTGACTGTCTGGCAAGTTATTTCTCATTTACAGTAAAGGTATTCAATGATCTATTTGACAATCTGAACCCTCAACTTACTCAGAAATAACTGTGACTACTTAATAGTAGGTTTTATAAAATGTTTAATTACATTTATCTGAACATCTATGAATTTTAAATCAGTTGTGTACGGGATTTACATAGATTTTGTCAAAATGGGTAAAGTACAAAAATGTTTATATCTAAGTTAAAAACAATGACGACTTTGGTTTTTTTTTTGTATGCAATCAAATCAGTTTTAAACACTAATGCATATGAACCCCTGATACCAGTATTATTAATTTGTAAACAGGTGCTCCAATTTTTGTATGGATGTCCAATGAAAAGTCGGATTTCAGTAAATTTCACAATGAATTTGGTATCACTGCATATATCAATGAAGTTACCAAAATTTACTAAATGACCAGAAGGTGTATTGTACTGAGATACATATTTCTATCTTTGAAATAATTTATTTGCTTAAAAAATGAATATTAAATAGGTTTTCTGGGTTACAAGTTTTGGGGCAACTTCTACAACCATTTGGGGTGACTTCTTCAACTATCTTGGGGCAACTTCTCCATATATGTTGGGGCAAGTTCTCCCAGGGAAAAGGGTTTATTATTCTGTGACATTTATCATTGATAGATGTACAAGGCAACATAATCAGTCATATATATATAGATATAGAAAACACTGTAAATGCAAATCATGATCTTTCGCTACCATGGGTTACACAAATATTATTAAAACAAGTAATTGTAGTGTACACTATTAACTCTGCAAACATCAGTTTTTTAAAATGAAGTCAGAAGATATAAGGTCCCAGTTTTGGTTCGTTTGGATTCTTTTAAGTGTGCTGATTTATTTTTTCTGACCACAAAGTCGACTAGTATAGGGAAGCCAGCATTGATTCCTTTCAATCTTTATTAACAGGAATTTTAAAAATAAATTGAAACAGTAGAACAGTTTTCAAAGCAACACAATCTAGTGTGTGATACACGTACATCAATATAAGGCTGAATGGATGGTCATATCAGCATGAAGTTTTCACTGAAAGACTTTTATGATGTACATTTGGTCTAAAATGAAGAATGATCCAATCTGATGTATAATATGGCTGCCAATCTGATGTATAATATGGCTGCCAATCTAATGTATAATATGGCTGCCAATCTGATGTGTAATATGGCTGCCAATCTGATGTATAATATGGCTGCCAATCTGATGTATAATATGGCTTCCAATCTAATGTGTAATATGGCTACCAATCTGATGTATATAATATGACTCCCAATCAGATGTGTAATATGGCTGCCAATTTTTTGTATAATATGGCTGCCAATCTAATGGATAATATGGTGCCAATCTGATATGTAATATGGCTGCCAATCTGATGTATAATATGGCTCCCAATTTGATGTGTAATATGGCTGCCAATCTGATATGTAATATGGCTGCCAATCTCATGTATAATATGGCTGCAAATCTGATATGTAATATGGCTGCCAATCTGATGTATAATATGGCTGCCAATCTGATGTGTAATATGGCTGCCAATCTGATGTATAATATGACTGCCAATCTGATGTAATATGGCTGCTAATCTGATGTGTAATATGGCTGCCAATCTGATGTATACTATGGCTGCCAATCTGATATGTAATATGGCTGCCAATCTGATGTATAACATGGTTGCCAATCTGATGTGTAATATGGCTGCCAATCTGATGTATAATATGGCTGCCAATCTGATGTAATATGGCTGCCAATCTGATGTGTAATATGGCTGCCAATCTGATGTATAATATGGCTTCCAATCTGATGTATAATATGGCTGCCAATCTGATGTGTAATATGGCAGCCAATCTGATGTATAATATGGCTGCCAATCTGATGTGTAATATGGCTGCCAATCTGATGTATAATATGGCTGCCAATTTGATGTATAATATGGCTGCCAATCTGATGTGTAATATGGCTGCCAATCTGATGTGTAAAATAGCTGCCAATATGATGTATAATATGGCTGCCACAATAGCCATCTTGAAGAGCTTGTTATCACCATTCCTCTTGAATGGATGATGATATCAACAAAGGGTTTTTCTTAGTTGTATATAAATGATAACTGTGCTGATCTTATGTCCAATATGGCCAACACAGCAGCAATCTTGAATTTATTATTTTGGTTCTCTTTCCAGAATGAAGTCATATTGACGTGGTCTTTTCACCAAAAGCCTTTTTATAATGTCTTTCATAATGTCTAGTCAATTCTAAATGAAACAGTGCTGCTCACATATCTGGTACCTGTGAAATTTCCAGTAAATGAATAACATTTGGGTATTGTCTTCTGCATCACTGTTTCCTCTAGGTTGGCTGTAATGAGTGATTCGAGTGTCTGTGTCATTGCTTCTAAAATGTGGCCTGTCACCAACATTTTCAGGAAAAATGTGACCTGTCACCAACATTTTTAGGGAAAATGTGGAATGTTCGTAAGACTTTCAGCAAAAATGTTAGGTCCACAGAGATGATGACAGGGCATCCAAGTGTGCAAATCATACATTTTTGTTTTCATACAAATTTTGAATTTTGATCCTTGAAAAACAGTGATGCATGAGAACACACAAATTAGTTCAAAGTCACATATATAAAAATGCACAATGGAAAGTACAAGATTTATTTTTATTTAACTGTTAAAATCTATTTTTTTCTTCAAAGTAAGGATAGCGATTTGATCACAATACAGCTGTCCATGCCAAAGTTAGAGGATGCTTGGAAATCATTATTTGCAATAGAAAAATGTGTTGATGAAGGGGTTTTACAATTGATGCCCTTTTCTCACATCTGAGGAAGAGAAAACAGTTATTACATGCTTAGTATTTTCTGCACAAGAAAACTATGAACTGATTAGCTTGAAAAAGTAAAGTACACTTCCCAACCAATTGAAGTGCATCCTTAACAATAATCCTTAATCAATCAGGATATGCACAAAGTAGCATAACTTTGCATAGAGCACATTTTGTCTAAATTCATGGCAAAACTTTCATCTTAAAATAATGTATGGAGTGATAAAGCACAATTGCATTTCAGTATACATGTCAGGATCACTAAACAGTTTCTGTTTATATTTCATCCTCAAGAATTTTGTTTTCTAGATTCCATTCAAATCTGAATATTTAATTCCTTGATAATAAACTTGCACAAACGTGTACATACACAGAATGACACTTAGGTAAGGATAGACATCAGGTATTTGGTTTATTGCTTTAAAAAGTATTAATTGATTTACAATTGATTAACTAAACATTTGACACTTTTTTGAGCCAAGTAAGTGAGCTTATGTTATGGCCTTAATTCATTGTGCCTCTATCGACATTTACTATTTTCATCTTCTGAGAAATCACTGGACCATTTTCAACCAGACTTGGCATACGGCATCCTGGCATGAAGGACCTTCAGTTTTGTGCAGAGAAATGCCAATCCAAGATTAGATATGGCCACTGTTGCTAAAAATAGAAAATCCTTAATATTGGACCTTTTAAAAGCCTTGTCGTCAGTAATTATTCCGAATAGATGGTTTTATCAACATGGGGTTTCCACCAGAAGGCTTGATATGATGTCAATCTGGTCCTAATGAAAATGGTGCCAGGCATACATCCATATGGCTGTCATGATGATCTTAAAAAATCTTACTGCCTACCCTGAATGGATGATCAATATGACGTGGTTTTCACCGAAAAACTTATGCTGATGTCTGTCATGTCCTAAAGGATAATGTGGCAAGCTGACACCCAGTGTATCTACCACAGCAGCTGATTTGAAAACAAATATCAGCGATGGTTTCAAGACTCAACATTTAAAAGAAAGAAATGGTCTAATCTTGAATTCATGGAAATTATTTTAACCCAATGCATCAGTCACTCTTGTTTATGAGATAAGTAAGAAATAGAATCCAGCAAAAAAAATTAACTATTTACATCTTTTAAATGAACAACTTGACACAAGTGGAAACTCATAATGTCTTAATTCATTTGGCCTCTGATCAAGAATATAAAAAAAAAACATCTTTCCAGAATAATAAATCAAAATTCATAAAAAATTTAAAATCACTTGTGAGAAATTGGTGGAGAGGTTGTGAAAACTCAGAAGATATTACATGACTCTGTTAATGAAGGTGTTCCCCCTATGTCACAAATGTACACAAAATTATAGTATATTCATGAGATAATCAGTATTTGACTTCTTTTTATTGTGTTGTTCAATATTTTAATATAAAAATGTAGCAATATTCAAATATTTCAAGAAAACAATTTTAAGCTCCACTTTGCTTTCAGAGTGTAACAGACATGTCTGACCGGTTGGCTAGTCGTCCCTCCAGTCGGGGAGGATACAAAACTCCTCCTCCACCACCAGTGAGGAGCTCGAGTAAGGGTGCTGTAGATATACCCCCTCTTCCATCCAGGAATTATGCCATTGAGGAGGCTTCACCAAGATATGTTCCTCCTCCAGGTAAATTTTCAACAATAATTGTAAGGATGGCATTATTTTGCAAATTTGTTACACTGAGCTGTCAGCTTTTACTTTATGCATCAGAAGTTATTGTTAATGAGAATGAAAATCGCTGGTCAAGGGAGGTAGCTGTTGTTGTAAAATTTCTGCAATAGTGGTTTTGTTCACAGAATGTCTAATCAGAATGATATTTAACAGAGGTTTAGAGAGCAAACAATGGACTGGTTAAAAGGGATGATCTGGGAAAGGAAAGATGGTGATTAGAGTTGATTTAGGAATTTATTAATCATAGTAAAAATCCAGGCTACTCTAAATATATCATATTGTCCAGTCTAGTTACAGTTAAATTGGTGACAGAACCATTTGATAAAGTGCCTTGTGTTTTTTTCTCTTGTGTACAGCATTCTAAGAATCAATATTCAGAAAGAATATAAGGATAACCCTTGTGCAATTAACAGTCAGTAGGGCTCTAATGAAAGACCTTCCAAAAAGATAAAAAGTTATATCTTAAGTGCTGTAATCTTGATCTTTGTAATCTTTTGTCTTCCAGGATCCCTGTCTTCATTTAGAAACAATGTGAATGTTGTGCCAAATCCAAGTTACAATGGACCCCCCATGAGGGTAGTCTCCCCTCACAACCAGGGCAGTGTGGATGATATGAGAGGGCACCTTGTATGAGTGACACCAATGTAAAACAGTTTTTCATGGAGAAATCAACACTTACTTTCAGTATAATGTGACAAAAGAACATACATACAAGTACCAGAGTAAATTGTTTCAATACTCAAAATTCCTAAACGGCTATGAATTTGTGAAGAATGTGATGGAATTTTTTGAGAATTCAATAGTGTGTTTGGATATTGACGCTATATGGAAGTTACTTCTAAGTTAGGCTGAAGATGATATGAAAGAAATCCAGTTCATGAAGTTCAAGATCGCTGCATTGATTTGGATATCAAAATCAGGAAGGACAGTATAGAAGACACATTTTTTCTCAAATCAGTTTGTATTTAAACGTCATTTATTCAGGAGAAAAGTTGTGGAAACATTTTAATGTTTTTCATAGATAGGTATGTATCAGAGAAGAAATATATCATGGCTATAACTAAAAAGATTGATGGAAAAACACTGCAGAGGATGCTATTACAATCTTGTCAATGTTCAGATAATGATATTTTACATTTCTCAAGTAGGAACTTTTACATTCAGGGGAGATAACCTGAGAAATGCAATTCCAGTTTTTGTGGAGGTTTTTGGTTTGTTTCATAAAATGTATTGTGATTATGTATCATTTTTATCATGTGAAATCCCGTAGTTTTGGAAGGCAGTTAAAGTGATATGAATGATGTTTTTATATTTGTACTTAACTGACCTGTAGATTGCACATAATTGACCCTAAAAGAGAAATACATGTGTATTTTCCATCCCATTGTATATTTCCTTTTAGTCTTTGTGTCATTGTACATGTAATTGTACTGTTGAATCAAATTTCTTTTTATACATATTTTCATTGAAGAGATAGTTTTTAAGCCAAAACAAGTTTTAAAGAATAGATTCTGAGATTATATATTGAAATTCACCTTGAGACATAAAATATAAATACTACCGATATATATTTCAGAATCCCTTTTTGCATTTAATTTCATTAGTTTTGCTTTCAAATACTGAATATGGTAAAGTTCTTCCTGATGATATGTTTTGACCAAAAGATGCAGAGTTCTGATACATGTTTATAATTTGAAATGCTTGAAATAATTGTTCTAATCTGACATAATGACGTAGCGAAATAATTCTCACTAATTACTTTTAAATGGTAAATTGATAAGTGGAGATGAGATATGCAAGATAAAAGTTTGTTTGGTACATTAAATGCTGAGGCCAGTGTATTCAGGTCTACAATTGTTTTGCTTTACAAATTACATTCTGTGTCCATCTGCTTTTCATGGAGAAACATTTGTTATCTCATGTTTCCATTGATACGATGTTTCATAAACTCAGTTCATATTTTCGATTTAACATAGGTGTATTATGTAAGGATGATGAACATTGTAAATGAAGAAGTAGTTAATGCAACAGATTAAAATCTTACTTTGAAATATCTGTATATTGTATATAATCAGCAGTCATAAATGATCCTCTGTCTACAGGTTTTCTCAAACTGTATTTTATTATGAAACATTTGTAGTACATGGTCATTTTGGTTGAGACTTTAAATTTGCATCCTAATTTAGTGACTTAATGAACTATTATGTTCAAAATATCAATTGAAAAAATGATAGCTTAAAATTGTATGAGTATGAGAGAAATTTAACTATAGGATTAAAACTGAGATATCAAAGATTTGCATTTGTCATTTGAGCTTGATGATTGAGCCTGAAATATAACAGGTATGTGTTTGTGATTTGAACTTTATTACTGAGACTGAAAAATCACAGGTATGTGTTGTCATTTTAACTCTTGGATTGAGACTGATACATCACAGGTATATGTCATTTGAACTCAATGATTGAGACAGAGATGTCACATGTATATTTTTGTTATTTGAATTCTTCAATTGAGACTGAGATATCACATGTATGTGGTTGTCATTTGAATTCTAGGATTGAGACTGAGATATCAAAGGTATGTGTCATTTGAACTCAAGGATTCAGACTGAGATATCACAGGTATGTTTCTGTTGTGTTAGGAAATTAAGACTCCATTAAGTCTCACCTCAAGTGTGTATCTTTCAAATGATCTATCTTGCATCTGTAGTGATTGCAACATTCTTTGGGGAAAAGTTTCAAAGTTTGAAATAATTTTACTGTTACTATTGAATTTTGCAGTCACCCCGACAAAAGAGCACACAACAAAAAAGAGCCGACAAAGGAGCGCAAGACAAATAAGCTCACATAATTTTAGTAATTGAAAGTCTTAAATGCTTAAAATGAAGTGTATTAGAAATCACTTCTGCATAAATTAGGTAAATGTTTAACTAAATTATAATCATTACTTAAAATGAATTAATGGCACTATTTTCCCCTTCTGTGACTCGATTGTTTCCATGTAAATTTTTGTACAACTATTGTACTGTATTTTTTTAAATGCTGTAAACTGCAGAATATGGTGAACTTAAATAGGAATTTGTAACTATTTACAAATAATGTCCAACATATTCTTTGATCACTAGTTTGTTTGTACCAACGTATATAGATCAAAGCTTCCATAGTTTGAAAACTTCTCTATATAACTATTTGATCTCTTATACTTGATAGTATAGGTGCTAACATCTTTCTTTTGCTCAAAAATGTTTGAAAACTTCTCTACTTGATCTCTACCCTACTTGTTAGTATAATTTAATATTCGTTCTTTTGGTATTGAGCTCTTTTGTCTTGCGCTCATTTGTCGGTGCACTTTTGTCGGGTCACCAAGTTTGCAACATTAGTGTGCTGGTCAATTTGGAATTGATATTGGAGTCAATCATTGTATAGAGCAAAAAATGCAAGCATTCAGAGTTTGAGTAAGTAGGCATATAACATGGTTAATTTTTTTTGTGTCCTATATTTTTCATATGTCTCACAATTAAATCAAATATTGAATTGATTCCATCCTCTTTTTTGTTGTTTTGTTAGTTTGTATGAAAGCCCCATTTTATTATTTTACCCCAATGAAATTGGTTGTACATGTATTGGCCTATTTTGTTTTATGTATTATTTAAGTTTATTTGAGATTATTGTTATGTATGACTTTTCATTTGGTTGTGCATTTGTTACAGATTGCTATGAGCAAAACATGGCAATAATGCCTATATTAATTTTCCAATATCAAGAAATTTATTGTCAACTTGTAAACAGTAATGAATTTTCCAGTAAAATGTGCTTTGGACCTAGGAAATGCACTTTTCAGTGTGGAGCAAGTACCCATAGATACAGTGTATCATATTGTATTATCTTCATGCGAACTCTTTATTGCATGTAACCTATTGTATTTAAGAGAAGGGGGTGGGGGAGTATGTAAAATAGGTTTCAGTGATGTTTCATTTCTTGCCAATAAACGTTATTTAGTGCAGTTAATACAGCAATTCATTTATATTCATTTCAAGCAACTATAATTATGACTAAAAGCAAATAAAATTTTATTTCTTTTCATTTTTTTTACTTTTTCAAATTTTTTTTTATTGAAAATATTAAGGAATAATGAAATCTGCAAAGTTATATTAACTTGTATAACAGTATTAAAAATTTCGGCAGTGAGCAATGAAATTATAATAGATTTAAATTTATCATTTTAAGCGTGTGGTGATTGTTAAGTTATGAGGTTAGGTAATGTAAAAAAATGACATACGGTTCCTCTAGTGTTTATGTCCTTCAAGTTATTCTGATTACAACTTTAAGGCATAAATTATTGATTTAGAAAATATATCTATGTATTGTCTTTGGGGAAAATAATGATTCAACCTTTAATGTTGAAAAATAATCAAATTGTTAATGTTACATGAACATATATATTATTCATAAATTAGTCATTGCATGGTATCAATTAATGTATTTATGCTTGAAGGTTAGCACATTATCTGGAAAAAAAGATACATCCAGGGGAATGGGTGGTTTGATTTTTTAGTTTTAAAGAAGTATGACTGAAGTTTAACTGATTCATTATTTAAAGATAGTATGATGATTTGTATAATTTAATGAAGAATAAATATCTATTTATATACTACATGTGTTTTGTCATACATAACTATACCTTTATGAGCAACTTGAATGTACCATTTATCCATGCATGCACACCGTGCATCCAACTTCAAACAGTGCAGACCTAGACGTAGAGCAGTCTATGAGCTCTCATCACATAATCCACAGTAGATCTGTCTTTGCCATTAGCTTTTTATAATAAGTTCAACAACCAGCTTACACCCAGATCTGAAATGTTAGATCTATGTATACTTGGTAGGTATTGTAAATTGGCAGCCTTGTGATGGAATCATGTATGATACAGTATGGTTTAGATAACATTGTATCATTACTTGTACAGTGAAATCACACTATAAGATTATAGTTGAGGTCCACATAGTGTCATCATGTTATGTAATGTATCATGCAATGTTGAGATAAGTTGATGGAATAAATTTTTGCATGTATCCCATTGTATTTGAAAGAAGGGGGTAGGGGAATATACAAAATAGGCTTCAGTGATGTGGTTACCAACTAACATTCATTAAATTTTCCCTTTCTCTTTAGTATGGTCCTGTACAAAAATCCAATTGCAATTATTAAAGGATACACATTGGGAATAAAGATTTTTGTTTACGAAAGAAATAATTGATTTTCAACTGCTAGTAGACAGATTTAATAAAGATGTCTTTCATTTTATGATTGTTAATAAACCAGGACCATCTAATTTCAGCAACCATTTTTCCCTAGGATTAATGTTAATAATTGGCATTTTGTAGGTAAGTAAATTAATTTATTGATTCAGGCATACACCTACATGTATTTCAACAATGGGCATAGGTGTATATCCTGGTTAACTGAGCAGTCACTGGTGGTCTAATCATTGCCATGGAGCATTTGAAGACAAGACGAACACAAAGAAGAATAAATTAGCGTTAGTGTTGGTGGTTAATACAAATTACATTAACAGTTTTAAGATTTTCGCTCTACTGTTCATAAACCAGAATTGCTTATCGTATGGTCTTCTGTCCGTAGTCTGTACCCAATCCATCTAATAGAACATGTCCGTTATTGCTACTCCTCCTAAACATCTTGTATGATTCCTATGAAACCCTGGCTCTTGTTGGTCCTAAATGTAACCAGTTTCACCCACAAAGCCAACATGGCTGTCACAATGACTCTCATGAAAAGTTTGTTTCCCTGTTCCACCTGAATCATATCAACAACATGTTTCTCCTTTAGATACGTTCCCCGATCACATTAACTTAGGAATATAAGCCCTACTACCTCCCGAATCCAACCCACCTGAAGACAAAAATAAGTCTAATTGTCTATAAAATATAGAGAAAGGGCAATAACTTTTATTCATTAGCTCCCCTTCGTTACCTACAGGTGGTGCTAATTTAAAGCTTTCACTGTAAACTGAACATACATTAACCAGTTGTTTAACATTCATTCATCTACTGAGGATGGCATTATTATCAGATTTATTAATGTTATTCTTCATGTGGTATACTTTATGTTTAAATTTCAAAATGTGTTAATTATGTGTAATTTCGACTATATTTGTGTGAATTTTCTTCTTCTACAGGGACTTAGTCTCTTTGTTATGGGGTACATGGTTCTAATGGCTACACTGAAGAAAAGTGTTTGTTTTGTTTGCATTTGTACATGCTTTCTAATTATTTAACACTCCTAGCTTAGCGGGTATCTCTGTTAAATATATTTTGTATTTCTTTATACCTTTGTGATCGCAGAATATAAAATGATGACTACGTGAATGAAGTGCAAAGAATTCAAGGCCAACATGGATTCATATTATTGGTGCATAGCATATACAAAGTGTATGTCATCAGAAACATGCGGTATGTACACTTATTTACCAGATAATAATAATAATAATAATAATAATAATAATAATAATAATAATAATGAGGACTTTGTCTAGCGCCTAATCTTTCGAAGCTCTAAGCGCTTTACAGCATCTATAATGATATGACTACACTACAGAAAAAACAAATGACAAAAACAAATGAAATTGGAAAACATAAAAGCATGCTGAAAACATATAAGATACAAAATTATTAGGTCTCTAAGTTTGTCCCTGCAGTCGAAAAAGGTGAGTTTTAAAAGCACTCCTAAAAGGGACCACGGTGTCTTTGTGTCTAATTTCAATGAGTAATTCGTTCCACATAGCCGGGTCCTGGTATGCAAAAGAACGTTGTCCATATGACTTTGTTTTCACAGTGGGAACGATGAGTATACGATTGTCAGAAAAAGAGCGTAAGTATCTTGCAGGTGTATACACATGAGTGAGGCCGGATAGGTATGTTGGACTGACGTCTGTCGGTGCAACATAGCACAGAGAACAAATTTTGTGTTTGATTCTGTATCGAATTGATAGCCAGTGTAGGGTACAGAACAGTGGTGAGGTGTGCTCTGATCGATATACTCTAAAGATTATCGTCTGATGCGTCTCAGTTCAAGATATGCAGCCTTGCATATGTTCATGACATGTTGGTGCAATGTGAGAGTACTGACTAGAGTAACTCCTAGGTTTTGTACTGAGTGTGAGAATTTAATGTTGGTGTTGCTGATATTTATTGTATGAGGTAAAGGATGTGAATGAGAATGTCTTTACGTTGTGATCAGCCTCATTTTTATCATCATTAATCTGCAGCTTGTTTCATGTCATCCATGATTTCACATCAGAAATGCACCTATCTACTCCATGGATGGTAGCATCAACTTCAGTTGGGTGGCTAGACTTGTATATTTGGGTGTCATCAGCGTACAATTGGTGCGTCACTGGGTGATCATCTGTGACACTTGAGAGCAGCTGGGTATATAGAATGAAGAGAACAGACCCCAGTGAAATACCACAACATACGTCAACTGGGCTGGAAAGTATTCCATTTGCAGATATAATTTGTGTCCTATTGACTAAGAAGGACTTCAGCCAAATACAGGTAATACATGGTTGACATTGCTCAGAGCAGCAGAGAGGGTGAACAGACCACCCTTTTCAGACAAAAAATTGATTGAATCCTCAAAACAGAAAATTGAGCCTTCCTACGAAATCTCATATTTTAGCCCCAAAAAAATAAGTCTCCATTTAGCAAACGGAGACTTTACGATTTTTCAATCAATTTTGATCGCAATGATGTGGTCATCACCCTCTCTGCTGCTACAAGTTAACAAAAATAATAAATGATTTCAACCAAATATTTGATCGAGTCTTTAGGATTTTACAAACAAACTAATCGCTAACACCTCGTCTTGTAGATCAATCAAATTATTTGATTGGTCAGTGAGTCGGAAATTAATTCTCGTTAGCGAATTATTATGGCATCGCATGTAGACAGGATTAATTGGGTTTTCAATAATTAGGAATCCCGGAGGAGCCGTTGGTGCAAACGAATAAAGAATATATCCTTTCTGAGCTTGATTTGATTGCTCAAGATTTATTTGATAGCTTCCTTCAATTGCATCACATGTTAAGTTGAGAGCAATCACCGCTGAAATATTTACATTGTGCGGTGCAATATGCCTACCACCGCCATCTTGGTCATTATCATATTTGAGGAGGACAGTTGAATCTGGTTTTTGTAGCGCCTTGATATCGGTTCTAACAATTCTTGTTAGTTCATCAGCGTTGTATCTGGGAAACTTGAAATTACGCAGATTGTCTTCTGTGATATTGTAATCGGTTAGGAATCGTTGTTTACTGTCGCTGTTGTCATTAATTATTGTTTGAATAATTAGTTCATAGATATATTCCATGTCAGATATAAGTTGATTTATTATTTCAACGTGTTTTTGCGATTTTGTTTTCCATAGTTGTTCTAGTTGTGTTTCATATAATTGTTTAATTTAATTAAAATAACCACGAACATCAGTTAGCGTAAATGAAATAGTAACAGATGAGTCGGCTGTTCTTTTAATGATAAAATCCCATTGCAATGTGTCTTTGTTGGTAAATATAAATATATCGGCGATTTTTCCTTTTCTTATATCAGATAAATTATCTCGATAACTGGGATTGATTTCATGATATGATTGTACGTCCGTGGTTAAGTCGGTGGCGGATTTTTCCGGTGGTTTTTCAGGCCATCCTAACACTGTTCTTAACGAGCTGTTATAGATATCTACAATGTATCCCTCTGTGCTTATTTCGATCGACGACGAGAGTGTCGGTTCATGAACTTTAATAGCTATTTTTGATTCTTTTCCAGTGATTGATTTTATTCTACACTGAATTTCAGCATCGATTTGCACAATTTGGTACGACCCAGTTGGTAACGAAACAGTTTCCCACGCTGGAGTCTGACTGACATTATTTGTTTAAAGTGATTCGTCCCGAAGGCTCTTGTCACTGTTTTATCCGTCAATGGACGGTTATTTACTTTATCCTGAGGGTGGGAATGGAGCCGCCACCCTGCAGGCGTTTATGTGTTCATGGAACACTATTTACTTGGGCCGTCACATCGGAGTAACTATTGAGCTACTGCTGTGTGATTGTAGGGCCACATGCTATATGAGTGGGAATAGTTCCAGCACACACTCATATTAATTCATTCTGTTTCTGTTTGGTCGTTCAGGACGTGTTAAGCACGTGTAGTTGCTGCGGGCGTTTAGTGGGCGAGGCGAAGTGCCTGGCAGGGGCTGCTTCTTTGGACGTATCCTATCCCTATTTATATACTCTGTGCTGTTCCTTGAGTGTACAACGTTTGTGTAACAGTGTTTTGTAATGTTAGGTGCTCAGTGTGTATTTAGATGTTGTTGTTTTCCTAATATTTTTTATATGCAACCTTGTGTTGCTGTGTCTGATGATCTGGGCTTTGATCACCTTATATACACTATTTGGGGGTCTAGTTAAGTCATATCTCTTGAGTTGTTTGGTGAACTTTGCAGCTTTGTGCTGCTGGGCCTGATAGTCTTGGGCTTCTGACTACCTTATATGTTTTAATTTTGCTGGGCCTGTATTAATTTCTTTCTTATTCTATTTGGTGTGCGACCTTGTGTCGCTGGACCTGATAGTCTTTGGGCTTTTAGACTACCTTATATGTTCTAATTTGGGGTCTCTATCATATTTCTCTATCTAGTTATAGTGCTCCGGTCTCGGTGCACTTGGTGATTCTATCTGAGTGTTTGAGTTATTGATAGTATGTTGGTTACACTGTACACTTGGTTGTACTCCTAGCGAGAGAGTGTCAAGAGAAAGTAGGAGATAGAGTAGAGTGTTGACCTACGTTCTTATTGCCTATGATGTTTTGATGCTTATGGCACTTTGCTATTTCTTGAGATGTTATTTATTGGGTATTTTATTTCTATTTTTAATGACCTGTTTGTGTTGTTACTCTTATTTCCCCCTTTTTGTTTTTATTGTGACCCTATTTCTATATTTGTTGTGGCCCCTTGATTTAGTCCAGGTGTGTGGGTTGGGTACCAGGTGATGGCAGTGGGTCCTCGCCGCAAATAGCAGGGGCCGTTAAGCGACACGTCAAGGATTATCCACCACCATACCCAGTCTCCTCCCCTCGGCACGGTCCGTGAGGCGCGGCCCCCAGGCACTGACAAAGGACCTTTGCCGCAAATAGCAGGGGCCGTTAAGCGACACGTCAAAGGTATCCCTTGTTAGACCCAGTTTCCACACCCCGGTCCTGGCCGTTTCTTGTTTCCCTGTCCTAAAGGGGCTTTTTAATGTATTATATGTAAGCATTAGGGTCCTGTTTTGTTGTTTGTTGGGGTTAGGATTTGATTGGATAATTTAGATATTCCCTATTTTTCCTATGTTTTGTAGAAATTCCAACATATTCTTGTGTGTCATTAAAATGTTGGGATTGGTATTTTGTATAATTTCTGGGTATGTATATGGGGCTTTTATATTCTGTTGCTGTGATCTAAATTTGTCCCTTTCTTTTTTGGTTTTACTACAATTGTTGAAGATATGATGTAGATCTTCCGGGGTATTGCAATTGTAGCAGTTTATATTATGAGGAAAGGGTCCTATATATTTTCCCATGCTGTTGGCCAGCTTGGTTTTTCCTAAAGTTATCCTATTGATGATTGTCTGTTCTTTAGGTGAGCCCTTGGGCGGTTTTTGTGCCTGTTGACTTCCTTAACAGTAGTGTACAACACTCTCCCTTTTGTACTATTGTCCCAATCATGTTGCCATTTTATATCTATTTGAGTGTTTATTATACTGTAGAGTTCGGTTGTGCTATAGTGCAGTGGCTCGAAATTCGGTTCGTATAGTTTTTCCTTAGCCAGTTTGTCGGCCATTTCGTTACCCTTGATTTCGATGTGGGATGGTATCCACATGAACTCTACAATAGTATTTCCGGTATTTAGTTGTTTTAGTTTGGCGTTTATTTGATTGAGAAAATCTTCCCTGCATTTGGTGGTATTTGTTTGAATTGAAGATAGGACGCTAAGCGAGTCACTAATAATTACTGTCTTATTAGGTTTGAATTCTTCAATCCATTGTAATGATTTGAGGATGGACCAGAATTCAGCTGTGTAAATAGAGCAGTAGTCTGGGAGACGTCTGCCTATTTGTATGTTAAGCTCTGGTATGACCATTGCAGCAGCTGTTCTGTATGGGTTAGTAATTTTAGATCCATCCGTATATATTTTGGTATATTGTTGGTATTGAGTATTTATAATGTTTAAGGCTTCTATTTTGAGATTGTGTTCTTGATTTTGTTTACTGCCTTTTTTTGTGAGGGAGGTGTTGACTTTAGATTGTACGTTGTTCCAAGGTTCGTGTTCGTACACTACGTTATTTTCTAGAGGGATTAGTTCTACTGGTATTATTGTTTTTAATAGGTGATATTGTTTTCCCATGGGTAGTTTTTGTTTCAAGCTTTTCCTGATTGGGATTTTGGTTTTATTTATGGCCAGGAGGGTGGGGTGTGTT
Source organism: Unio delphinus (assembly GCA_029339505.1). NCBI lineage: Eukaryota > Metazoa > Mollusca > Bivalvia > Unionida > Unionidae > Unio > Unio delphinus. The sequence goes on from JAQISU010000122.1 coordinate 109,640, forward strand.
GCGGGGTGGGTGGACAGCCGTGCTGCATATTTTAGAAGGAGCTCTTGCCGTCTCAAGTGTAGGGGTAACTCTCCCGTTAAGACATGCAGCTCGGCTGTCGATGTTGTATTTAGAGCTCCGGTACACTTTAATAGTGCCGCTCTTTGTATTTGATCTAATTTTTTAAGTTGTGTTAAGGAGGCCGATGAGTAAACTTGGCATCCATAATCTAGTTTAGATCTTACCAGAGCTCTATATAATTTTAGAGATGTTTCTTGGTCAGCACCCCAATGTGTGCCTTTAAGGCTTTTTATTAAATTTAGGTCCCGGCTACATCTATTAACTAAGTCCTCTATGTGGTATGCCCATGTGAGATGTTGGTCATAGTACATACCCAGAAATTTTGCTACTTTAACAAATTTTATTTCCTGATCCTGAATTGTTAATTTAGGGTATTTTATGTTTCGTCTATATGGGGTGAACAGTACGGCTACCGTTTTTTGGTGCGATAGTTTGAATCCCCATTGATTAGCCCAGTTTCCAATATTATTAAGGCTGGTTTGAAGTTCAGAGATGTTTTTGTGGTTGGAGGGGTTTCCTGCTCTCCATAGGCCACCATCGTCAGCAAATTGTGACAATTCAACTTTGGTAGTTGCCAAATTTTTATCTAAGTCATTTATCATTATGTTAAAGAGGGTGGGGCTGAGTACACTTCCTTGTGGAGTTCCGTTTTCAAGGGAGTGTTTCTCAGAGTAAGTTGCCCCTACCCTAGTTGTAATTGTGCGGTTTGCTAAGAAATCTTGGATAAAGTTAAACATTCGTCCAGTAATGCCATAATTATTTAATTTGGCTATAAGGCCTTTGGTCCATACTAGATCGAATGCTTTCTCGAGATCGAGAAAAACCGCAATGAGGTTTCTGCTCTGTTTTTGTTGTGAGTTAAATGCTAGTTTGATAGCAGTTTCAAGTCTTACAAGTTGATCTGTGGTGGAGCGCTTGTTTCTGAATCCACATTGGTTTTCTGAGATGAGGTTATTTTTAGTAAGGTGTGACTTGATTCTGTTGTTGACAATAGTTTCCATGATTTTACAGATGTTATTGGTTAAAGATATGGGCCTATAAGAGTTTACATCATGGCTGTCTTTATTAGATTTTAAGATGGGTATTACTATCGCATGTTTCCATTTTTTTGGTAGCTTTCCTGTGTCCCATATTTTATTTAGGAAATTTATTATTATATGAACTATATTTGGTGGTAATTGCTTATATATTATATACCCTATTTTATCTTCCCCAGGTGAGGTTTCTTTTTTTGTTTTAAGTGCTTGGTCCCATTCATATTTAGTTATTTTGTTGTTTAAAGGGGAGTCCTTAGGTCCCAGGTCTTGGAATATTTGTGGGTTTGCTCTTTCTTCAATGGCTCTAAGTAATTGAAATTCTTTTGTATGGTTGCTGCTTTTGCTCATGTTAGTAAAGTGTTGAGCTAATAAGTCAGCTTGTTCTTTGTCACTGGTTGTATTACTTAATCTAGGGGTATTGTTGGTATTTTTACCTCTAATCCTTTTGATCTTATCCCATACTTGTTTAGAATTTGTTTTGTGGTTGAGAGTACCACAGTAAGATTGCCATGTTTCCATTTTTGCTTGTTTGATTAGCTTTTTTAATTTTAGACTGAGATTCTTGTATTCCAAGAAGTGCGTATTGACTTTGGATCGTTGAAATAATTGTAGTGCTTTGTTTTTAGCCTGCTGGGTTGTTTTAATTTCGTCATTCCACCAGGGCACACTAAGTTTTGGTTCGATAGAACCTGCAGATGTTTCCGCGGTGGGTTCCGACATTGACAGAGATCGTCCCCAAATATCAATCATGATTGTAAAGACTCTAGTATTTTTAATTTATTGATTCTCTAAAATTACCTTGTAATTTCCCACTCGTGTATTTATTTACAACCAGATGAGGTGGTTTCTGTGACGATGAATTCTCCGCGAGGACATTTAATACTTCACGGCCGCATATCGGTGGATCATTTAATTGTTGTGTTGGCAGCGTGGAATAAAAATCGGAAACTCTTTGAGTTTCATCGAAGAATTTATATACCGCATAAACTCGCTTGGCGGAGCTAACACATATGAATCGAAATAGACAATTCCACGTGGATCAATCGCGTATGCAACCCAGTGAGTTCCCGATCCGTTACTGTTATCAAGATTGATGATACCGGTTTCAACGCTGTTTGGTTTTCTCGGTAATTGATCTCTCATAAAAACCCCTCTGAAATTTTTTATCGCTAGTTTTTTAGCAGCATCAATTAAATCAAAATTGGACATAGGGGGAATTGGGCTTTCAACTAATAAACCGTTCCTGGTATTCTCAGACCGGATCCGTGAACGGATCTCCCGCTGTACCATGAATATGGGGTTCCTGGTAGGTACAACCCTTTTCCCTTTTTTTATATCCTTTCCCAGTTTCCTTTTTCAACGCCATCCCTGCCGCGGTCCCAACGGACCCCAACGCAGCCGCCTTCGCCACCGCTGGGGCAGCCGCTGCAATCAATGCTGGTATTGCAGCTAACAATGGAAATATACCACCTGATTTTATCATGTTGGCGACTGCTGCTTTTGAAAATACAATTTGAACCCCTCTCTTATTCTTTAGCGCATCATTGAAATGTTTTATTTGACGATCCGTCAATGATATTTTATGTGTACCGCTTGACATCTGCGCTGGTTTTAACGTTATTGTGGTTCCACATTCTTTAGCGGATTTTGATCGCAATTTCTTGACCTGACCATCAGTCAGCTTGACACTAACAACACTATATGTCATTTTTTTGTAAAACATATTTATACTTTCAATTGACCTAATTGGAAACTCTTCAAGTTTCATTTACATATTTTCCACTGGTGCATCAACGATTCTCATTCGTCCACCAACACCTTCTAACAACATTGATTTGTCGCTGAGAATAACAGCAACCGCTCTATAATTAGCAATAACGCCACGAAGGACATTGGCTCTGAAGTGCATATCAACGACGGATTGTCTTGTTAAATCAAGATGTTACAGCGAAAAGTAGTATATAGGATACAAGTTCTTAAAATCATGTTGCGATATTTGCAAACCTGTATCAACATTTTGATCACGGCCCATATATGACAGCATACGATGGTACACGCGCGCAATATGGTTTTGACCGAAATTAAGTTGTATGTCTTCGGATGGTTCCTGCTGGCCATTTATTCTCAACGAGACCTCAGTAACTCCTAATTGATCAAATATCATATGACTGTGCAATTGTGATTCCACTCTTGTCATATCCTGCAACGCGATAAATATATGACGTGGAGCTGAAACGCCTTGTTGTGATGCCAAGTTCCAAGTAAATGTACCATTGATATCTGATTGCTTAACATCTGTTGTTGTTGTTAGCCAACTTAGCAATGATTTGCCACCTGTGTCCATAAATGAAAATAGCCGCTCTTCCGTGGTAATTGATGGGGTCATTACTGGCATCCACAAGACCAATTTAGTTAATTTGACTTTACCAGCGTCAGCATCTGGATTTGCAGGATCCGCTGGAATTCTCCAGATTGCATCATTGTCACTACCCTTTCGCACGAGTACTACTGTTTGCTTCGCTCCATAAATAACTTTTCGTACATTTCTGCAGAATCCAAATATATGATGCAACGGAATCGCACATGAAAACAATTTACGCTGTCCTGCCAACATTGCTATTCGTGTTTCAGCTCCTAGATTGTATTGGGAATCAGTATTTATAATCATATTCTCGACATCAACAGCAGCAGCGCCAGCATTATTATTTGGTCGTCGTACAATAAATTGAGTGGGCCCAGCAGTGTTTTTATTATCTTTTGCAAACATCATAGACGGACCTGCTGATCTTGTATAATCGTCAGAGTATCTTGCTAACCCAATTATTGTTGTAGCCACATCAACATCACGTTCTATAGACTCAATATCTTTTCCGTCAATGAGATATCTCGCGGATTCAAATAGCGCCATGATACCATTATTGACTAAGCCGACTTTGGAGCCATCTGGATACGGTGCGGGTACAGCAGGAGTATCAGTAAGTCGTACAAGTTCTCCTTCTACTTCGATAAACGCTTCAGCGGGTAGAAAGTATTTGCTGGTATCATGGACTTGAAGTTCAATTCGCGATCGAATATCTGCTTGTATTGCATGATAGGAATAAAATTGATAATCGCGGACGGAATTGTCCTTGGGTACTGGGGCTTCCATATCTAACGTTGGATCAGCTGTTCGTTTAAACATTATATTAACATACTAGTATTTTCAATTGTGAAATTCTTTGTAATCATCGTCGTTTTTGTTTTCGTTTCAAACCACTTCCTGCTATCATGTTTGCGATATCATCTTGGTTACTGTTCGCCAGCGACGCTAATTTTTCTTCCACTGCGCTATTTATTGCTTTGCTTACACTTGCAGGCATCACTGTTGTAGATGGCAGTACAACTGGTTGCTTTTTTCGTCTTCGCACCAATGATGCTATTTTATCTTTCGCGGTAAAAAATGCCTTTCCGGCAAGATTTCCAACAGCGCTGATTCCCTTATCACGAATAATATCAATGGCTTTCATTGATAATTGTTTAGCTAACGGCGCCACCTTGGAAGCCATTCTTGTAAATAGCCCCGCAATGGTATTGCCGAAACCATCTCCGTAATATGCTCTATAAACAGGCAATCGTGAGTTCACCACGTAGACGCTTACGGGTTTATCATGGTTGTAGTGTATGATCATCTTGTTATAAAACAGGTAGTTTTTCAATTAGTGATCAATCGCTAAGATCCATAGGATTTTCATCATAACTATGGGCATCTTTGTGATTTTCAACTAATTCAGCAATGAGTTCTCGATATACATCAATGTCCATGATACCACCGGCAAATAATCGTCTACAGATATCAGCTGCTTCATTAATTACTTCTGGTGAGTTATTTCCGGCTCGTTTCCCTCCGATGAGAACCTCTAACCGTGATATATCACTTAGGATGTTACCAGGGCATGTCACGGTTGCGTTGAAATCCTTTGGATTTTTAATCGAATATCCTTTTCCGCTTGTTTTTCTTTGAACCGACTTCTGCTCTTATGTCTATTTGTTCCGGGATTGGATCCTCTGCATAAGGTGGTGGTTGTGGACCGCCTTTAACCGCAGCTAGAAAGCCATTATAACCAGGGTGTCGTGACGCTGAGATTTTATCCCCGCCGTGTTTCGCCAAATATATTTTTGATGCCCAAGTGTCTCTGGTTTTTATAAAACTTTCAAACCAGTCGTTTAATAAATTCTCTCTTTTGCCCTTTGGAAAATTTTCTCTAGTAAAATCAGCTAATTCGGAATCCGTACCGAGTTCTCCAATTCTATTTAACGTTGCGACTGTAAATATATTTTCAGGTGAATAATCTTTTCTTGCTGCTGCATCTTCTTGTTCTTCTTCGCGTTCTTCAATTTCGCCCGGTCGATATGCTTGTGGGTGGGGTGCAGAATCATCAATATCAGCTAATCGTTCATACTCGTGTTGGGTTTTTATATCACTGGATAGATGTTGTATCCCTGCGCGCGTTTGTTCGGTCTCTGCTGCTATCTTTTCAAGTGTATCAAGCAGCGGCGCCTTCTTTGCTCGTTCTTTTTCAGGAATATCTCCGTATATCGCTGCTTCAGTTAACTTTTTCACATCTTTGGTCGCACTCGTTATCGGAGTAAACAGTTGTTCACTTGACACAGAAAAGTCAGTCTGCGCTTGTTGTCGTTGTTGAAGTTTTTCTCGAAGTCTGTCTCGAACCGGTATAAACTTTTTAATTGCTGCTAGCCGCTCTCGGGCTAATTTAGTTGTAAGCGATTCACCTACCATATATTGTTTGTGAACTGAGTTTTCAAATGTGAAACTATCACAATTAAAAGCTGAGTTATTAAATAATGTACCATCAAGCTAACGTATCCATCTCCGACAGGGTTAAACTGTACGACGCTATCCGCGAGTGTTTCAGAAATAACATCGCTGGGGGTTTCAGAATTGTAATATCTGAGAACGGCGATGAACGATTTTTGTTAACGACGCGGCAACAACAACAACTACGTGAAAATGGAGGCGTCGCGGTGATTACTTGCTACCACAGCCAGATCATCCAGTACGCACATAACTGCATGAGCAAGCCCAAACTGCTGAGTATTCTTTCAGGAGAAAATCCTATGTGACAAGTGTAACAAGTGTTACAAAAAACGCTAAAAAAATTAATTTTTTACTGCAAATTTACTGAAAGCCTATTTTTATAGTAACGCTCACGTGGTTACGATACGGGTTTTTCCTCGTTTAATATTTTTCTAAGATCACGAACCTTAGAACTAATTTCAGCTCGTTTTTGATACTCTTGGCCGAGCTTTTGACGTATTGCTTCAACGGTGCTAAATAGCGTTATAAATACATTAATGTCGTTACCGTACAAACAAGCATTGATGGACTTTTGAATTCCTTTCACGAGCCTGTACATCCTAGGTAAAACATAACGACCCTTACTAGACTGATACTCAATTTCTTCATATTCCGAGGCAATCCTGTCACAGTCGAGATCTTTAGATAATATTATCCCTCGATTCTTTAAAATTGAAATTTCAGCAATTATAGAATTTACATCTTTGATATCCATATTTTTATAAAAATATAATATAATACATTTTACCTCTAATTATTAAAAAAATAACACTCATTTGGCCCTCTCTCTACAGGTGTAGCAGACGACACAAATTCCTTTGACGTCATAATACAAGGGAACTTAGTGAGTAGAGTGTTATGAGTTGCGGCGACTTATTCATAAAGGATTTATCTGCCTTGAATCGTTTCAGATGTAGACGAATTTTATTTTATGACCATTTTTTCTCGACAGAGTTAATTTAGTTATATTTTCTGCAACAAATCGTATTGAAGACCTACAAATGTCAAAGTATCTACTAGCTTCATTTATTGATTTAAATATTTTCTCCTCTTTGGTTTCTAAATCAAACGATTTGACCCCCCTATGGCGTTTTGAGTGCCTACAAGCGTTGCTTTTTAAAAGGTTATTGCGCTGCGAGATGGATTGAAGATTCTCAAGACAATTATCAGTCTTCACGCCATTTATGTGATCAATCACAAGGCCGTCTTTAATCAATCCGTTATGACATTCAAAAATAATTCTATGACAGAGATATGTTTTATTTCTAACACTAAACAGCAAATATCCCATATTATTCAGAAATCCAACCGGTTTTTTTAGTCTGCGGTGCCTGACAACACCATCATTGGAGGCTTCGTAATTAACAAGCACTGGATGGGGTCTGAAATCTTGGCTCATTTGTATAATAATACTATTTGTCTAATTTATTATCTGCTTTAATTATAAACCTCTGGATATAATCTTGAGGGGTTTTAATGACTTTGTCATCGTTAGGGTCAATGACGGTATTTTTTATTCGTTTGTCATAATAGCGTTTTAGTTCCCTGTATCGTTTGCCGCCGCAACTGAGACATAATTGTGATTTTCCTCTAACGCCCACCCCACATCGGAGGCATGGGAGAGGGCCGAAGGAACCGTTGCGAACGCTTTGTAAATGATACCCACAGAATTCGCTTCAGCATGATTTGTTACACGGGGTTGTTGATCCAATCATAAGCCATTTGCAGTGATACATTATACTATATTTTTCTATTTAAATACTTGTTTTAATTATAATATGAAGGAGTTCAAGAGATTATCGAAAATTAAGCCTTGGAAAAATACTAAATTCATTGATTATACCATGAAAGAATTCCAAAGATTATCGAAAATAAAGCCTTGGAAAAATGCTAAATTCAATCTCGATAAGGAGTTCAAGAGATTATCGAAAATTAAGCCTTGGAAAAATGCTAAATTCAATCTCGATAAGGAGTTCAAGAGATTATCGAAAATTAAGCCTTGGAAAAATGCTAAATTCAATCTCGATAAGTAGTTCAAGAGATTATCGAAAATTAAGCCTTGGAAAAATGCTAAATTCAATCTCGATAAGGAGTTCAAGAGATTATCGAAAATTAAGCCTTGGAAAAATACTAAATTCAATCTCGATAAGGAGTTCAAGAGATTATCGAAAATTAAGCCTTGGAAAAATGCTAATTTCAATCTCGATAGAGTCTCTGATACACCAAAACGTCTAATCGGTGATAGAACTATACTAAGTAAAATCAGGGAGTGTTTTAATGAATTCTACCGTGACGGTGCAGCACACTATTGGTCGACATTTCGAATTATTGATGAAGATGTCAATGTACCCAACATCGATGCTACTATGAACGATGAAAGAGCAGCTGAGATAATTTCACATCTTGGCTGGAAATTCAAGGGTAAATTGCAAAGCAATTCCCATCAGAAGTATTTTTTCAGAATAAAATTCATTATCGAAGTCGAAGGCAAATGGATTATCAAGGATAAATTTGAACCAATCCTCAAGGATAAAAAATACTGTCATTGTAAGTAGAGATTCCAAACCAGGAATTCTAACTGGAATTGACAAACCATACTATGAGAGATCTTATCCAGTAACAGCAATTGTTTATGGGATATATCCGTTAAATGATAAACCCGATATTGCAAAACTAGCTCCTATGAAATATTCTAGTTCACTGAATTGTGTAGCAACACGGGTAATGGAACACTTTACAAATGCATCCCGAGGAAATAAACTAACTGATCTGCGACGTAGGAAAATAACCGAATGGGAACTGCCAGTGAAACAGCACGGTGCAAAGATTTCTGATATAGCTAAATTAGAAGCATCATTAAAATTCCCAATATCAGTAACGACAATAACCGGAGAAGTATTATACGAACCGAAATATCAATCGCGAGGAGCTCCAATTAAAATTATTGATCATAACAAACACGCGTGGACGGCTGCAGTAACAATATTTCCACGAGATAGAAACGTGAGATATATCCCTAGGGAGTTCGTCGGGGATGTTATTTATAATGAGAAATTATTCGATGCTATTCACACGCTGTGTAAGGATGATCCTGTGTCAGTGTGGTTACTTAGAAGTGATGAAGATCCCGAAATATGATTTGATCAATTTGTAAGACTAAATGGTGAATTATATCGCGTTGAAGAATTAGATAACAGAATGAGAAAAATCGCTAGTGAATTTGCCTTGCAATTTCCATTTTCATCGGAAAATCCAAAAGAGATTTCATTCCATGAAAAACTACTCGTGGATAGTTCACAATCCCATCAGTGGTAGCTCACTTCGCAAGAGAAAAAAACTCATGGCGTCCAACACAAAGTGATTTTCTCGAGGACGTTAAATTGAGTTGCGTCAAATTTGGTCATGGAGGACTGTGGAATACAAAATGCCATCGTGACGGTATGATTTCAATTGATATATCCGCGTGTTATCCTGGAAGTTTTCTCGGGTATGGAGAATGTAGTAACTATTTTAAACGATTTGGACACCCCACACATGAAATGACTCGTGTTGCGATTAATGGGCCATTACCTGATTTTGATTTAACTGGATTCGCTCGTGTGATATCATTTGAACTCGCTACAGGGTTACATCCGTGTAGTTATGTTTGGCTTGGTAGACATATATCTGAAAAGGCCTGGATGCCAATAGTGTTACTACGATATATGATTGATTGTGGTATGCTAATATCGTTGATTGTTTCCGAAGCTATTATATGCTATCGAGCTCAGAAAGAAGTTTGGCTACCACAACCCGATCTAGATCGTATAATTAGCAAACAGCGAAAACAGTTTCCAGATTTCAATGAAGAACAAATCATGAATTGGTCTAAGGAGTTATTTGAAATTAAAAAATAAACAAGCAAAAGATTTTGGACGAAGAATAATCGGTAAATTTACCCAGGGTGGAAGATACGACAATGCAAAATATTCTTCGCGCTTGATCATAGACATCGCTGAATACGATTTTATTGTAACGGATTTAACGAAACAGGGAAAACTTGTAAATCGTAAAGACGCTTTCCTATCCGATGGAAGACGATTAGGTACAATTGTTACCTATTGTGATGGATATATTAAACAATATACGCATTTGAGAAGTTCTATGCTAGCTTATGCTTCTATCAATTTATTTTCGATGATAAATAGATTTCCTAATACCGCAGTTAGAGTAGCCACTGATTCTATGTATATCCACGAGAAATACAAATCAGATGTAGCTAAATTCACAGATCCGGAGGCAAATTGGGGATGTTGGAGATTTAAAAAGGAAATGCTACATGAGTATTGTGAATCGGCAGATGTTACCATGGATAAAAAGTACTTAAAGTGTGATGAGATTCAATCCGAATTTTCTAATGCACCACCGGTATCTGATCCAATATGTAGATACAAGACAGTTTATTTAAACGGTTGTGGTGGGTCAGGAAAGACAACTCGTGCAATTGAATTATATCATAGAAACGCTAGCGTTTCAAAATCAAACATGATTGTCCTAACACCAACTCACAGACTCGCCAGAATATATATATCGATTACACTGGAGTGTATTCTATTTGCAGATACAATTTCTGTCCTGTTAACTAACTAAGTAGGACTTGAACCACACTGTAATGCTGTATTGTGAATGCCAAATGTATGTTGAAGACGGTGAAGTAATATATTATGGTCTATTGTGTCAAATGCTGCAGACAAACCAAGTGAGGGTGAGGACTGTAATCTTTCCTCTATCCAAAGCAGAGAGAATGTCATTAAATACTTTCAGAAGAGTAGTTTCAGTACTCTGGCAAAGGTGATATGCATACTGTACATTGCTAAAGAGACTGTTTGAATGTAGACGAGATACAAGTTGTGTTGAAACAGCCATTTCTAAGATTTTTTTAATGTGAACGCTAGATTAGAAACTGAACGGTAGTTCTTTAAGTTGTTATGGTCAAGTGTTGATTTCTTCAGCAGAAGCTTTACGATGGCAGTTCTGAAAAATGATGAGAATTCCCAGGATGAGAGAGATATATTAATAACATCAGTTAGTGAATGCAATATTGGGTCTAATCACTCAAGCAACACTGATGTTGGGATTGGATCAAGTTCACATGACTTTGGTGCACTCTTCATCAATAGTGTCCGTACTAAATCAATAGAGACAGGTTCAAATGCTCCTAATGGTTGTCGCTGAAATTCTGTATCATAACTGTATGGTGACGAGTCGATTGAAATTGTGTTGTCAAGCGAATCTCTAATGGTTTGTACTTTGTCACGGAAGAATTTGCAAATAGGTCCGGAAGGTCTACTTAAGGGAAGGTAGTTGGAAGCTGTGTACAATTTGCTATTTGACATTAGTTTGTTAGTTTTCTCGACTAAATGGACTATGTTTATGAATAGTGAGTCTGGTGGAAAGCCAAAGCCTCTCTGCTTCACGGTGGTGTATTTTAGCAGTGCGAGGTTGGTAACACAATAATGTAGGCGAAGATAGACAACAAGCACATATATCATGAATAACAGCATTAAAATCGAAAAGGTACGTCAAGCCGGTAAAGCGATAGCGGCCATCTTTCCGGAAGTTTCATGTGCGATATGCGAATCATATCTGCAGAAGTCATGAAAAACAACTGGTATAAAATCAGGTGCTTTATAATGTAAGTTTCGTTTGTCATGTTTACGATAATTTCCTTTAATATGACAATTATCTCGAATAGGAGCACCCAATATTAACATTGATGTTATTGTTGTTTTAGGGTTTAACGTAGGGCATAACCGATTAGCATTTTTCTACCGATTTCCGATTCCAGATTCTGGGCATGAAATTTTTCCGATTCCGGATACGATTCGATTAATCGGAAATGCTAAATCCGTATTTTTTTTCTAAAAATATTCATCTTCCGTTTCCGGGTTTCTGGTATCTGGTTTTGCCGTGTCTAGCATGTTACTTAGTACTTTACCATATCCGGCTTCATTTCCGGTTTTCACCCGTCGGTTCAAATAGATTGTCTCACAGCGTGGTTGTGTTGACCATATTGGACTTTTCTGACTTCTTATTTAACTTTATTAACGCACTATCGAATGACACGCAGTGTTAGACACGGTGCTATAGAAATTCAACTTTATTATTTTTATTATCCGAATCGGTCGTTCTTGCCTTGTCCGACTCCGATTAATCGGAAGTTCATACTATCCGGTGGAATCCGATTTCCGGATCAAAAGTCGGTTATGCCCTAGTTTAACGCCATTGTTCAGTACAAAATAGGCTATACATGGCAGCCAGTATTAATGGTGGAGAAAGAACCTGGAAAAGCCCCAGAAAAAACACCGTCCCACGAGAAGAGTGGACAACTTTATAATAAACGCAGTTACTTCTGCAAATTCTACAACTGATCGCTTACGTAATGAACGCTGGAATTACTATGCCATAAACGTTGAACATGGACAGTAAACGTTAGGCATGGGCCTAATACCAAATTATGTACCTGTTAATAAATAAGCAGTACGTTGATTCATTTGCAGTAAAACGAGACAAAACAAGGTAGGTTATATTCCACATCTTACAGATGTAAGCGACAACAGGTTAGATTTGTTAATATAGTATCAACTAATAATTACGCATTTACGTTCAATCAGCCCAGAATGGACTACTAACGGAGAAACTACATTTTTAAAATTAAAATTACAATTTTCTACTGCAGTTGCAATATTGGAAGTTCAGTTGCATGTCCGATTAAGTGCTGATTAAGACGAATTTATAACAGGCGGTTAGAAAGATCAACTGACAATACAAACTGGACTGTGCTGTACAGCTCCACAAAAACGTTAGTGTAAGTCAACAATTGACATTACCAACTGTGTCGTCTGAAAAAAATATAATTATTTTAGAATATTTGTTGTAAATGCTGAAAAATGCTTACCTAGGTTTTACAGTGTTTTAAATATTTACCGTCGATGATTTAATGTTAGCTATTCCCAACAGATCACAAAAAGTTAGAGTCGTAAAAGAATGTCATGATCAGATAGATCCAGATAGTAAAGTTGCTAAAGGTGCAGCAAACGAGAGTAATAAAATTACAAGTCAAATACTTTTAGAATCATTAACCGCTGATGTTTAACATCGGTGGTTTAGTTCTGATTGAAAACGAATATAAATTGTACGAGTAACTGGCATGCGAGATCCCCAACAAAGATACTATAAGAAACTTTGATGTTATCAGCAATAATTGTCATCCTGATGATTGCCATGAAGAACAACCCCCAAAAATAATATGAAAAGTTTGCTTCAAATATATTACTCGAGCTTAGTAAAGAAAAGTTCGTTGACGATCAACCGATACAATCTTATATAAAGTTCAATTTCATAGTGGTAAAGGTTCAGCAAAAAATCCAAATTAAGAAAATGCATGATCATCTTCACATATTATCAGAAATAACAAAGGGTAAATTATTTTAAAAAATAAAAGTTTGAGAGATGTATATTTAAAACGTCGTACATTTAGTGACTTAGATTTGGATGATACTGATAAAAAGACGTTATTAGATAGATGTTGTTGTTGTAAGTTCCTTAGTCGGGGGTCGGGTCTATGGGTGAGGGTGATATGAAACCTGTGAAACGTTGTATTTGTCCTGTGAAAAGTATTGTGTTTTGAATCAGAAACCAGTTTTTTTTTTTAACTACTGAAGTGCCTTTCGCTATCAGCAATTGTTCCATATCGATTTTTATCCACTTCTCTGTTAATACATCCATCAATCATCATTTTGACGTGTTATCTCGAACTGACGCATGCAGAGGTGAGATGGCAGTGATCTGTAACGGAAAGCGCTTTAGACCACTCGGCCACTCGGGGCCCCTTGTTAGATAGATAGTTGATGATATAGATGATGCTGTGTTTATGTATAGACTTTATGTGACAGCTATCAGAGAACTGATCGATGAAGTATTCAATTTTGTTTCGAGTATTTAACTCTAAAATGTTATCTTTCACTAGTGACGTGTTATCTATTCCGTAACTCCTAAACCTTATAAGACGTTTTCTGTATTGGATTAGTGGTCCAGATACACTTTTTCTATTTAAAAGTGCAAAATTTCAAAAGACATTTAATATAGCTCTTAGAATTTTACACATATTAGACTAATGCTACTTCTGTGCAGTGTTGTACAGTAATGAATTATTTCAGTAATAAATTAAATAATTGATTACTTGAAATATGACATCGTAATGTAATCAGTTCCTGCAATACGAAAAAGTAACCGGGAACTCTGGAAAAGTAATGCAAAGTTAAAATTACATTTAGATTACAATTTTTGTCAAAGTTCAAAATAAACAACTTACAACATAATAGAACTATTAGAATAGTGGAGACAAAGAGAGGAAGGAAAAAATAACTGTTTACAAATTTTATTAAATTAGTTATACACTATTGCATTTATTGTGTTACGTTGAAATCTTAGTGCGAGAAGCATTGTTCTCTGTAAAACACTAATTAACCAGTGAAAAATATGAGTTGTAACAGACTGAACATAAATAATGTAATTATATTGTAATTGCTTGGATAAAACTAACTGAAATTGATTACTTCAGTGTGACAGAGTAATTCTAATTGTAATCAACTACTACAATCATGTTAATAGTAATTGTAATTTCAATGGATTACCTTTACAAAATTAATATACACAACACTCTCTTTTCGTCTGTCAGCTCGTGCACCATTCACACTTTCATTTCAGGAGGAAAACAAGCATATAAAGTTTTCTACAGACCCAAATACAAAACTTTGTATCCGTATAACCCAAAATTTATTCCGCTCCTTTGGCATACGAATTTGTCCTAGTCTAGCAGCGGGGATCACTCTTAGAAATGCTATCTTTCCAAATCGTTACCATGGTTACAAAATAAAAATAAAACTGGGCTTTGATTATTCAAAATAAATCCTTAACCAGCACTTGGTATACTTTCTTCAGATAATATTCGATGAAATCATTTTCCTATTGTATCATACCTTCCTGTAAATAGACGTATTAAGTAATTCAGATATCGTTGCATCTTTTGTTGCAGCACTTCATTTGTGCATGAAGATTAGTAGACAGTAATATATTTGTCGGCATGTTTTAGGTACCTGATAAAATATGAGAAACGAAAACTCAATAAAGAATCCTCATAACCTCAAACCTATCACTGAGGAATGGCATCCCTCATCGAGAACAAATCGTAATGATGAGGTGGCATTGTATCGCTCTTGTACATGTCATACCTGACTCATGCATACCATTGGTAGAATAAACCTCGACCAGAGAAGATACAGTCATTGTCAAATGACAGTGGGACACACTTTTTTAGTGTATTGACTTTCTCATTGTGTGACAGATAAGTTTGTTTCTGATAATATACCACCAGGAAAATGTTTGTCTTTAGATATATACTTTTGACCCTGTATTTTTAGGATTTCTAAAAGCTTTACCATTAACGTTTAATTTCATGTAGTAATTTTAGCATCTTATCCATTTTGTCTTTCAGTACTACATAATCAAATTTATTTGTAAACGTTTATGTTCCGAATCATTTCTACAATAGTGTTATCACTTTCACTTGTGAAACTAAACTTTAAATTGGTACACTGTTCCTATTTCCATTACCTCCTATTTCCATCGCTGCTGCTTCTAGAGAAGTAGTTTCGGCCTGTTTAAAATAACTTAAAAGTATTGATCTTTTTTAAATTAATAAACTCGTTTAACTTGTGCAGTCGTAATTGGGAAAAAGGTAACTTTTATGCAGGTAGCAGCATTATTACTCTGGTAATACACAATTTGCATGCTAATTAGACAAATTATGTATGTTAAATTAACTGGAAGACTCATCACTTACACTTTTGAAAGAAAATACGTTAACGAACAGACGGACAGGTAGCGATATCACCAATTCAAGGTGTTATAACGATGGGTTAAAAATGATTCCGGCAACAATAATGTTCATATCATGAACACCCAGTTACAGTACACGGCCTTAATATAGCTCTCGATCTTCCCCTTTGTTTCTTTTATGCCATCATGTCATATTTAATTTATCATCCTGATCATTATCGATAAAATAACTGTTATCATTACATATTACATATCAATACATATCATTACATATTACATTACTGCTTTCTCAAAATCACATGAACATTACAACATGCCGTGTCATCCGCGTCCAATAGAAATACTGGGCGTCGTATCACTAAATGCAGTGCTGATAAGCTGAATATATAATAAAATGTACTCCTGATACCCGTCATTGTGTCGGCCCAGGGTCAACGTTGTGCAACAGATATGGGGATGAAGACCTTACTCTGCCTATTAGCCCTTATTGGACTTTTTGAATACGGTTTCCAACAGAGTACATGTGATCCTAAAACATGTGTCTTGCCAAATTGTAGGTGCTTAAATGATCCAAATATTCCTGGAAAGTTGAACGTAAGTATTTCATCCAATAATCTATTCATTCATTCGATCTTTATATTTTTCATTCCTTTTTTTGTATCGTTCTTTCTTTCCGTGATTTGCTTTGTCAATATTTTATTGTTATTTCTTTCTCTCTTCGAAATTAATATCCCCCTCTTCAAATTCTGCATATTTATTTTATGGCATCTCACCTGGGGAAATATTTGATCTGAAGTTGCAATAAAATTGTAAATTCAGTTCTTTAAATGTTCATTCAGAGTACATGTCTTAATGTAGGCATGATGCATGCGAATCAGTTAAATATCACATAAGCTGATACAAGTTACGCAGAACGGATAAATGCATTGGGTATCATGACTGGCTATCTTATCTATCATACCCTTTGCGTGCATATGTATATCAATCTTTTGTGATATGCCAGTATGCACATCTTGGGTCACATGCTGTCATGGAATTATTTTGTTTCATCATATCCTTTAACACACACACACACACACACACACACACACACAATTAATACAACAAAGAGGTTTGAGAAATTTCAGTAAAATTAAAATTACTGTACTATCTGTGATGATAATCTTTCTCGATAATTTGAAATCATATTAACAAGCACAGACCGGTAGGATCCAGGGATAATATTTTCAATTCTGTCAGTGTATATTTAAAACTTTCTTCGCTAATCTTAAACGGCTCAGACATTTAAGATATTCTTACCGGATCTATAATTCCCAGTTTTCTTGATCTTCCTGTTCCGGGATTTCATCTAGCGTTTAATTGCCATTCATTGGACCATCCGCAATTTTACTTTGTTTAGAAACAATGGCGTCACGCTCTTCAAAACAATGGTCAGTCCAATACGACCTAGACAATCCGTTCAACTAGACTACTCTTTATTTGAAGCAGAACTTCGAATATATAGGTATTAAGGTGTCTTCTGTTCTCCCGAAGCACGCCTTGAGACAGCTATACATGGATAATGCACCTTCCACGAGTTCGCGGCCTGCTGATCATGTACAGAGACAATCGAGGGACAGTCCACCAACTCACGCGCAACCCAGCATACGTCATTTGGAAGAAGAAGTAGCATCCCCCTGCCTCAGCTAACTCCGCGTCGAAGTCGCCGTAGCGCGACAATTGTTCATGCTAATGTGGCAGAGGGTTCCAATTCAGAGGAAACAGCAATACGATGTAGTATTCTGGAAGTAGAGGATACTTCAAACATGACCGCCGTTGCTGAAAACACGTTATCTCCTGCCAATATAATAACCTCAATCCACTCCATGCAGCGTTCTATCGCTGACCTAAATAATCCCATTACCATCATTATGGCACGACATCAGTCGTCTTCTCCGAAGTTTTTCTTAAGCGACTCTACTCATTTCTCGTCATTGCCCTCAGCCCAACCTGTGACATCGCTCGATCAGCTGATGCAGTCTCATGGAGTTTCGCCGGAAATACTACCAGCAATCGACGTGGTATTCGAAAGTCAGCGGAAGCAGATTCTCGAGGGTAAGCACGTCAATCTTGCCACTCTTTTGCTACCACACTTTGATTTGGATCTATCAAATCCGGATGACAAGGCTACGTAGAATGATCCCCGATTACTTAAGCATCTCAGTCTACGTGAGTTTATAACGGCTTTCGGAAAATATAAACGTATCATCTGTTTAGTTTACCCCCACAGACGACATGAATTGGATATGTACGAGGCCGACATTATAAAAATTTCTAATGCATATGGGGACATTTTCTATGACTAACATAAAGTCTACTCCAGTCAAGCTGCTATTGCACTGCCCGACTACAAGCTTAAAGTAAACTGGGTTATGAGGGATCAGGCAACTCTTCAACTATTGATTGGAGGCCGAAAAACAAAGTCGTGTAACATCTGCAGTTCTGTCGCTCACTCAACCAATTTTTGTCCACAAACAACGCGCACTGCCATCCCGATAGTGAACATTGCCGACAGGAGAAACTTGATATTGACAAGTACGGTCGATCTAGACAGATGATGGATGGAAAAGAACTCTGTAACAATTTTAATTCCATACGGGGTTGTTACCGTACTACTTGCCAGTTCTTACATACCTGCAATCAGTGCAGGGCCAATTCACATGGGGCAACTGCATGCCAAAACGTTACACACACAAAATTTCCTAGCACTGGTACACGCAATATCAATGCCCCTTGTAAATCTGCACCAGATAAGATTAAACAAATCTGACCGACTGTCTCGCCACATGCTTCCACTCTCATGGATATTAACCGATTGCAACATAAACTCCTTCATCATTTAGATCAGAACTTTGTTCTATATTTGTTTTCCGGACTGAAACACATTTTCGACACTATGGTGCAAACAACTCACTTGCCTATAAAAGAGTGCAAAAACTTGCTTTCTGCTTGTAAACAACCATATATTGTGGATCAATTATTGGCAAAGGAATGTGCCAAAATTTTCATATTGGCCCTTTCTCATCTCATCTCCACCATGTCAATAATATAGAGTCAGTCCTATCGGCATCGCAGAGGGAAAATGTTCAAACAAAAAGAGACTTATCATTAACCTGTCCTCCCACCATGGCAATAATGTGCATACAAGTATAAATGATCTCATTGACAAGGATAGATGCTCCCTAAGCTACGTCAAGATTGATGATGCTATTCGAATTATTCGGAGTTTTGGTAAGGGAGCAATTATGTGCAAAACTGACATTTCAGACGCTTTCAAACAGATTCCCATTGCACCTTCCCCATGACACTTGTTCTGTGTAAAATGGAGAGGAAATTATTATGTTTGTGTTCGCTTCCTTTTTGGGTCACGTTCAAGTCAAAAATTATTTGATACTTTGTCTCAGGCGATTTGTTGGATAGCAAAACATAATTATGGTATTGACATCATCTTGCACCTCCTTGACGATTTTCTTACAGTAGATCCTCCTTCTACATGAGAACGATGGCTTTGTTGACTCTGATTTTCAACAGATTGAAAATCCCTACCGCTCCAAGAAAGACCATTGGCTTCTGTACAGTTATGGAATATTTGGGAATAATTTTGGACTCTGGGCTAATGCAAGCACGTTTACCCCAAGAATAAAGTGGAGCGCATTGTGAACTACATTAAACTATTTCGTCACAAACGAAGTGTCCGAAAGCAAGAACTGCTCCAATTACTGGGTCATTTTAATTTTGCTGCTCGTGTTATCCTACCTGGGCGTGCGTTTGTGCCATATCTCATACGACTATCTACCAAAGTCAGGGAACTAGATCATTATATTCACTTGGATGCAAATTGCAGAGAAGAGCTATACATGTGGCACCATTTTTCAGCTTCATGGAATGGAGTTTCTATTTTTCTGGACAATCAGTCCACTACAGCAGACGATTTTGAATTATGCACGGATGCTTCATCTAAAGTAGGTTATGGAGGTTATTTCAAAACTCACTGGTTTGCAGCTGCATGGTCGGATGTTCTTAAAATGTTGTTTTTTTTCTGTGGAGGATGATTTCTCTATGGCCTTCAAGGAGTTGTATCCTATTGATGTGGCTGCCATTATCTGGGGTGCAGAATGGACAGGCAAACGAATAATATTTACATGCGATAATATGGCCACAGTGAATATACTTCAGAAGGGGAGATCAAAATATATGCATATAATGAGATTAATGCGTAAACTTACATGGTGTGCTGCTGCTTGTAACTTTCATTTTTCTGCCAAACACATTCCGGGAATTATCAATACTAAAGATGATGCTTGTCCCACCTCCAATTTCAGAAATTTCAAAATTTCATGCACTGGCTCTGGATGCAGATCTACAACCCACCAAATGCCTCCCACCCTTGGAGGTTTTATGGACCTGGATGAAGAGGTAAACTAGTTATGGAACCAGGCTTTAAGCCCTACTACACAAATTGCCTACAACTCTGCATTCAACGTTTTTAGGACCTTCATGCTGATGTGTGGCTTTGCCTCACACATGCAACTTTTGCCAGATGTTACGGAGACCACCTTAATATACTTCGTTACACATTGTGCAAGAGCCCTCAACCTTAAGCATTCTACAATAAAATTGTACCTACGTAGCGTTAGGTTCAAGTACATGCAGGTTGGTATGCAATCGCCATTCACGACAGACAGAAATAATATGCCGCGTCTTGCCACCATCCTAAAGGACATAAAAAACCAAGGTACATCTGCAAAACTGCGGAAGCCTATTACATACAATGTCCTGACAAGCATTTGAACCGTTCTGCGACACACACACACACACACACACACACACACACACAGATTTGTTGTTGTTGACTGTCTGCATAGTTGCTTTCTTCGGATTTCTCAGATATGGGGGATTCACTTTTCTGGATTCCTTCAATCCCATCATTCATCTCTGCGTGAACGATGTGCACTTCCAACAAAAAACTGCTTTCTTCAAGTTAAAATCATCAAAATCTTACCCTTTCCGTAGGGATGTGACCATTCAGTTACATGCCACGGGTCGTGCTCTGTGTCCATATTCTGCTCTAAAAAATTTCATGCAATTAAGGAGACGTTCATCACCTCAGTTCTATGCCCCACTTTTCGTTATGGCAACAGGTCATGCGTTATGAAGAGTTGTGTTCCTTAATCATATGCGACTTGTCTACCGCAAGATGAGACTCGACACTTCCCAGTATAGTGGCCATTCATTCCGTATAGGTGCAGTTACTTCAGCAACGGCCGCCAAGCTGGAAGATCAGATAATCAAAGTTCTGGGCCGGTGGTCTTCAGATTGTTACACAAGATACATTCGCACACCTCCGGGTACTATTAGGTCGACGCAGAGAGCCATGGCAATGGATGCGGATAGTAATACACAGTGATCATGATCATACTGCAGTCAACATACAGGGATAGAAAGTCTCACGTTGACACTATTTTCCATCCTGGCTGTGTTTTTGGATCCAGTTCATCGCTACTGTACCAGGTGATGTATTTGCTTGGGTTCCAGTTTCCATAGTCGTGTATTGTGTTTCTATGTTCATTGTGTTGGGAGTTTCTGCACGCGTGTGATACTAGTGCTATTTGGGTGGCACTTGTGCCTATCTATTGTGTGGAGTTCTGCACGCGTGTGATACCAGTTTTCTTCTTGTGGCACTTGTGCATATCCATCATTTCATAGCCATACATGCAATCAGTGGTTTATTCCTGGAGGTGTTGTTGCATTCTCATGTTATTCTTCTACCCATTTCATGGATGCGATCATCAAGCTTCTCTCTGAATTGGATGGGATAACTTCGTCATTTCCATTCTCAAATTCATCTGTGCTGTATTCCAAGATACACTTGGAACTAATATGGGAAATTCTTGACATTTTATCATAGTTCATAGACTTTTGCTATATGCATATGTACATTTCTTTTCCCATATTGTTGATATGCTGATCTTGTATAAACATATATAGTTTTATTCTTCTTTTTTTCTTCATGGAACACTGAAGACTTCCCCGCTATTACATTCTTGGGGCACAACATCTGCTGCGAATATGTTTTCTTTGGGCATTCACTTCATTCCATTTCGTTATTCACCCAAGAATCTAATGTCAGCACTATGTGGTGTATTCAAACTAAACCATTGAGTGAAGTCCACACAGTTGCCGCTGTCATCCCAACCTACCTCGGACAGCCCAGTCCTCGCTGGGCTCCATTCAGTTTCCGCTGAAGAAACTTTACTCAAGAGTTATCCATAACATTCTGTCAGGGAGTTTCACAGACCAGCTGTGACCTCTGTACAACTACGTTTTGCCATTCAGTAGCCGCTAAATCAATCACTGACAGAATGAACCAAAACAGCTTCATAAGTAGCAGCAGATAGTCCTCCAAGGCAAACAGTATAATTATAAAAAAAACTTAACTGGATCTGTGTTTTGTTGTGTATAGTGTGTGTGTGTGTGTGTGTGTGTGTGTGTGTGTGTGTGTGTGTGTGTCCGGTTTCGTTTTATCGCTTCATCAGATTGTCCTTATATAATTAATTAACTTTATTAATACTGCTTTCCAAAACGTGTCTTCTCTTACACAACGTGAATCAACACAATGTAAAATCAAAAATAGAAATGAAGATATTATTCATTTTGTTATCGAATATAATCCAATATTTTCCTAATATAGTTAAAGTATCAATACATATTGGGGGTTAGAGCGAAAGCGGGAGGTCGTGGGTTTGATCCCCGGCCGAGTCATACCAAAGACTTACAAAAATGGTACTAACATCTGCCTCGCTTGGCGCTCAGCATTAAGAGGTTAGTGTTAGGACTGATCGGCCTGGTGTCAGGATAATGTGACTAGGTTGGACATAATGTTATATGTCTGCAGCTTGATGCTCCAGTGATAGGCATCATTATAAAGTGCCAGACATCGTAGCGATATGACAGAAAAAAATTGTTAAAGCCACGTTAAAAATCCTAATAAAGCAAACGAAACAAACATACATATTGGGATTTATTAAAATTTTCAAGTAAAGCTAGTCTGAAATCGCGTCACAAAAGCAAACCCACACTTGCTTTTAAAATGACTCAAAACCTTAAAGATGTCTTAATTAATTCTAGAAAAACATCGTATAAAATAGGATCATCAACTAAATGTAATAGAATCAGATGTTCGCATTGTTCTTTGATTAATGAAAATAATTCTTTTCGATAACAGTAAAACGAAGGAAACTTTTAATATGCGAAGTGATACTAATTGGCAACATCAAATGTTATTTATTTGATCACATGCAAAAGATGTGGCATCCAATATATTGGACAAACCAGTCAACAAATATCTAAACGTATGAACCAACATAGATCAGATATATAGAATATATGTAAAGTATGTACGCTTTATCAGTGATATACCACGAGATGTATCAATTTTTATTTAAAAAAAACGAGACTTTGCCAGGTATTCCACCATACAATTATTTATAAAGATGTATGATACCGTTATGTATTTATTTGTTGATAGATCCCAATGAAAGCGTAAACATACAGTTACAACGAACCAGAGTACTGTAAGTTACTTGGTAAAATCTTTAATGTTTTCGCCCAGCGCATTTTGTTTTGCTCTCTCACTCCAGATTTGTGCTTATTGTGTAATTTACTCACGAGAGGGGAATGGAAGGATTCCAATGAAATTGTGTTATATTTTACTATCATTTAGAAAACAGGGAATATATCTACCTTTAATCGCTATTTTCATATTACTTTTATGAATAATGGATGAGGAGAAATTAATCATTGATCTAAAGGCCTGTAGTTGAAATAATGTTTATATAATCGTATTAGGGTTTGTCTATGAAGGACGTCCACAAAGAAGGGGCGGGGTGATGTGCAAATGCGGACAATTGAGGACAAGGGGTGGTGGTCTAAAGAATCTTGCGGACGTCCACAAGCTAGTATTTTGTATTATGCCATTCTGTGTTGAACAGCTGCTTTAGGCCTACTGCGTGTAGTCCAGTATGTTTTGTGGAAGTCCTTAATGGGTGATCACTAAGTATAAATTATTTGTTAGTTTCAACTTGTACAATTCCTGCCATGGACTGCAATGCTGTCGGGCATTTCTGCGCACTTAAGGTTTCCGTCTCCAATATTTAAGCAAACCGCATACCGAATAAATAAAATATTGATATTCTTACCATTTGAAAAGAGGCAATTGTCACCAGAATATTCTGTTCCCACTAATTTTAATTTTGGACACCGGATACCACCCCCGTGTTTACACGACTCACGAAAGTTCGGCCTATTCTGCGCACATCTTTGAAAAGATGAAATATTTATCTAACTGGCTATATAATGAAATTTATTAATTTGGTTTCTTTCAACACTTCTGCCGAGTAATTCGGTAAGGTTTATAACTAGTTTTACAAATTTCAACGTAACCATGTCAATAAATGGCAAGAGCTATTAAGCAAACTAAATTGATCCTGTAAAAAAATAGTAATGTTCAACATTTTATATTTAAAAAAGCTAATATGTGGAAGAGAAACAACAACGACTAGGATGTAACGTGTTTACAACGTCTTGTTTATGGGGGAAAATTACTAACGAATTTAGAAACAGACTATACGCCTGTGAAGTTTGTTCTGGCGGCAAGTTGATACGTTAGGTAGCAGACGATTTTATATGTGTGTTACAACTAACTACTTTCAAAATGGGAAACTTGGATAAACATGAAGAAGTTTTTAAGGTTTACATTTCCATCTTTTAAAAATGTATTTATTGGTATGATTCTAAAAGATTCATAGATAATCGGATTTTTCTGGGTTACAGGTTCAAGAAGGTCATGGAGTGGGTCTACATGTTGAATTTAAAGATCACATTTTCATGTGCATTTCGAGTCTAAATGTGGAATAATTCTGTACTCTTTATGAATATCACTGGCCTTGATTAGTGTACGATCGTTCTTTCTTGATACCAAATGGATTTATGAATCGAAATAACACGTGATTCAATGTTTACAGCAATGATGTATCGTTGCGCAGAAATACTCGACGCGCAGAGTTGGCCGACATTGTGCGTATATATGAATGGGATGGCCCCGAAGCCGGGGCGACAGTAATCTAAGGTTAGCTATTGACACATATTTTCTGACTTGCGGTCAACTCGATTTAGAATGCATGTTATCTTGATATAGTGCAAAATCTTGTATTGATAACGCATCAACGAAATCCACGTATTCCATCTTGTCAATTATGCAATCTTTTAAAATCAACAAATAGTACAAACATAGCATTTTAGTAAAGCAAAAAAAAAAAAAAAAAATCTAGTTAACGACCCATTAAGTTACCTCAATTCCCAATTGAATAAGATATGCTCAATATTAATTGTAACACTATAAATACGTTATTGCACAAAGGCTTTGCAGATCAATTTTTTTTATTAGTATTGCTCGATACATAAGAAAACTTGTCAGACCACAAATAACCCAAGCCCAGCAGGCAATACGCATTGCCTCTCCCTCTTGGTCGACTTGATTTTGTAATGTATGTTATATTGATATAAACAATATCAAATGTTGATAACTAAACTAAAATATACACCTAATCGGACACATTTTGCTAATTTCTTGCAGTCGTTTAATACAATCATGTAAAATATTCGTCATAGAATTTTAGTGTTGCAAGAACCCTAAAAATGTCCTCAGTGTACACCCCAACATCTTCATTTATTTAAGTTTCCAGTTGAAACTCTGTCTTCGTCCAATGGTGAAAAACAGCTTTAAAGGAATAGTGTCTATTCATGTAAACGTAGACGTGGCAGTGTTGTTTTACACAAATGGAAGAAACATAAAAGATGAGCAAGACTAGTTTCAACAATAAAATAAACTTCGTTGTTCTTACATCGTGTATATTGCTGAAAGGCCAATCGTTCAATAGGTTCGTTGAAGGTAGTACAATGTGGCACCAGAGGAACTCAATATTTTGGCATGGAAGCGGTTTAATAAAATTGCTTACTGGATTCCGTCTTAATATATATCCGGTTCTTCAGTGCTGTAGTCTGCTGCAGAACGCAAATTTTATCGGAAATAGGTGGGGTTTCTTCAGATAATATTGACGTTTTGTAAAATCGAAGGTAAATCAAAATTGAATAAATCTGTTAGGTACAGTCCTTGGATCCAGAGTAAACGTAGGAGAGGACATATTATTGCAGTGTATCAGCATATCGATATATCTGCTTACCTGTCTATCCGTGTCTATCCATCTATTGATCATTTATGTCGTTATCGAAAGGTAAGATATATTCTACCAGCATTAATAGATATTACTGATAACTTCAAGAGACGTGTGCTTGTGTTCTTAATCTTGTTTTTGAGTTTCGCTTTCTGCATCATATAGGTATCGGACACGCCACAGATGATTTTGCTTTCCTTCGAGAATGCAATTAACGACGAATACGTAGATTACTACACAACATTCTTCGAAAGTATGAATCCAAACGGATGTCCAGCTCGTGGTACATTCTTCGTGCAAGATTTTGGGACTACATACACTCTTGTTGATGGCCTATATAAACAGGGGCACGAGATCGGCGTGTTTTCCTTGGATGGCGAGACACCAAGCGACTGGAACTTGATGATTAAAAGTAAAACTACATCATGAATAAATCTAACATATGCGTTTATTTTTTAATTCTTAAAAGAACGAAAAGATCATATTTTATATTTCGCTTTTTTGTTGTGGCTTCAGCACTGACACTCAGCTTCTCAAGCACATCGAGGCATGGGCGACACACACACACACACACACACACACACACACACACACACACACACACACACACACACATACATACATACATACATACATACATACATACATACATACATACATACATACTCAAATAGGTCATTGTCTTAAGTATGTATTTACATTTACACAGCTTTTGGTACTAAATTATTATTTTAATGAATAGCTGGATTATAATATTGACAACAATAATATGAGCATCATCTTCGTTATAATCTGTATCGAAATATTCGTCGTTTTTCAGCTATGCTGGACAAGCTATCATCCGCAGGGATCGACAGAAAATCTGTGAAAGGACTCAGGGCACCTCGTCTCTTTATTGATGGAAACGACGAATTTAACGGTAAATTTTATTTTATTCCGAATGTATGTTTTATTTGCATGCGGTTCAGAATATTGACAATAGACAAAATTAAAATTCAATCAAAATCTGTATATATTGCTCACGCTGCCAAATGACGTTAAAGAATTCGTCTTCATCAATAGTTGACTTATATGTAGAGAATCACTGAACGGCGCAACCCAGAACATGAATGGTGGATGGAGAGAAAGTATTATGGAACGATAGCATTGAAACCAGTATCTACAATTCTGGTGAACGAAAATAGAAGGTTTTTTGGTGGAGGGGCAGAGATGCTGTCCGCGGAAGTTGATAGGATTTTTTTGTGTGCAAACTTTGTAGTGAAGCACATGTATTTTAAATATTTTTGTCTTCTTCTGATAAACTGATTTGAATGAACATCGGTTCTGGACAGGTTTTCCTCTTAAATAGTACACTTGGGCACAGCACATAAATAATTGTCCCCCTTTATTCTAGTTCTTCCTATAGGGTCTGCATTCCATTAAACGTGTAACAATCTGTGTGTATGCCTGTGTGTGGAGGGATGGGGCGATCTATTTAAATTTACCCTATTTGTTTAATCACTCGATATAGGCAATATTCAGCAGGAAAATTTCGTTAAATTCAAATATAGTGTTTTTAAGCCTAAACGATGAATACATGATGATTTTTGGTTGCTGCGGAGCCAAAACGGGAATGGCTTTTTAACAAGGGTGTCATTACCGGGGTCAAAATGTGGACTCTTGTATTTCGTCGACATATATATATATATAATGTCTTCGTTTGCTGAAAACAAAAGTATATTAGGATTCTGAGAGGAGGCATAATCTTCTTTAAAACGGTGATGGAAGAGGAAGATAAAAGTTTTACTAACTGTAATCTTTATTTACACCGTCCTTCCACTAACCCCCTTAATTCTTTTTCCCCCTGACATTACAGGAACCAAACAATACCAAAAGCATTAGTTGGGAAAGGTCATAAAGTTACATTCTTTAACGTTCTTCTTTTAAAAAAATTCATATTAGCTTTAAAATATTTTTTTACCGGTAGACAAAAGCACGACAGGAGCTTCGTCCCATTTGAACACACTAAAAATGACCATCTTGTTCGACTTATCTTGGTTCCTAGGTCTAATTTTGTCCACATCTCTCTTTGACAGTATCAGCTCGTGCGACATATGATGGCGTCTGTGGTGCAGGATCTTGTAGCTTACAATTCCTTTCTGTCTATGCACAGGTCTTGGCTTGAATGGTCTCCAGTACGACAGTTCGTGCGCCAGCGTGGAGCTATCCCATAAGAATACCTTGGTCTGGCCCTTTACCTATGACTACGTTCCCGGACCGACATGTGACATCGGAAAGGGACCCAGCAACATCTTTCCTGGTACTCTATATATTCTGTATGAAATGCTCTCACCTTCCATAGGTGTAGACGAAGATCTGTTCGGTCCATTATACGACCGCATATCATGGTCTACTCTGTTTTGGGTTGTATTGTACTAGAGAAAATACCGTAATATAAAAATTAATGTAATATACTCACAGGGTTTACTGCTTTAAGACTCTGTTTCGGGAAAGCTGGTTGTCGTGTTTATGAGAATATTTCAGTTTGATGAAAGTTGAGATCGACTTATACGACAGAATTATCAAATTTAATCAGATTGAAGAGATGAAAGTTTAGATCGACTTATACGACAGAATTCTCAAATTTAATAAGATTGAAGAGATGAAAGTTAAGATGACTTATACGACAGAGTTCTCAAATTTAATCAGATTGAAGAGATGAAAGTTGAGATCGACTTATACGACAGAGTTCTCAAATTTAATCAGATTGAAGAGTGCTTCTGTACAGTGAGAAGCCATAATGGAATGAAACGATTTAAACTTTTAGAAACATCATGTTTGTAATGTATCTTAAATCGGATGTTATATACTCTTAATTTCACTCGTATACCTAATTTTAGAACTGCGGGAAACCACCATGTTATGGCAGGTGAAAACATTTCGGTTTCCTCAAACCTTATCCTAACCAAGAGTAAAATAAATTCGAAACTCATTTTTCTTCCAATAACGTTCAGAAAATGCAATTGTTGTGTTCTTACGGACAAAAATATCTTCAAAACAAACAATACAACGATTTTGAAAGATATTCCATTAGTTAGGAAACTACGTGGAATAAGCACAAGATTAAATCACATCTTCAGATCAGATGATTTAACCATCAGATTGGAGTAAACAGGGAAGACGTGGTGACAACTTGAAGGATGGGGACGAAACTAGTCTTTCTATTCAGAAATGATATAAATTATTTTTAAATCAGTATGTTTACGCTAAACTTTCAGATTTTAAAATATAGTGACTGATCCCTTTTGCGAGACAGTAGAACAAATTCTGCTGTCACAAGAGACCCAAATAAAATAGTATGTAGCGAAAGAAAAATCATCCGTTATACAAATGAATTGAAATTTAAGCATAATCCATTACAAACATAAGAAAAAGTGGATAGCAGCAGAGGGCGAACCTACCTCTTGTTCAAAAGTCCATTTACCAAAAAAAAAATCATAAGAAAAAAAAATAAAAAATACAAGCGTAATAACGCCAAACAAAAATCTTTATCCAAAACTGAGAGTTTTAATAGGGTTAGCTGACTTTTTTTTACTTATTTTTGTCGTTCGAGTTTTTCAAATTTTGTATGTGAGTTCGTTTACCTTTCAAACACTCACTGTTGGTCGTGCCTTCCCTGCTGCTTCAATATGTGAGTACTTAAATTATTATTACATCATATTATATATTATGACCTTATTACTCCATGTCCTAGCAATGTCCTTGCCGATGTTGAACGACTAGAAATTCTGAAAGGCGGAAAACGAACAGGTAATAATTACCCAAAAATTATTAATGAAGCAGGTGATTAATGTCAACGAATATTTACAGGCGGCATCATGAATGTTAATTTGTATCGGTCTCTTACTGATTAAATCGTTGACGATTATCAAAGTGATTAAATAAACAAATAACCAGTAAGATAATTATACACAAAGCTCAACTTGAACCGATTATGGTCAGAGTGATAAATTCACGATTACCATTCCATAAAGCGATCTACAGTGATGGGTTCGGTGATGTTGTTCAGGGTCTATTTAGAAGGCAAGCCCCAAAAGCAATACCGTTTGCAAAACAACTAGGAATGAAAGCTTATAGACGTTGTTTGTGATCAAAGTATTGGTGCTTTAGATGATATTGCTAGTAAAGCAATCAAGGATATGCTTGCAAGATTACTACGACGAAAACCTCAGCCAGTAATATAATCCAATTTAAAGTTATGCCTAATTTTTTTGGATAAAATAATAAATGAAGCTGCAGATAAAAGTTTTAGCAGTGGGCTGGCGTACCACTATCAAAAAAAAAGGAAAAAAAATGTAACTCCTAGTCTGATAGCAAGAAGTGGTCTTTCGTGTTAGACGATAACAAATATAGTAAAACATTCAAACATATCTGATCGGCATTTGACATGAATTCGTCAGTTCTCAAAGATGAGTCTGTGCACAATTATCGATAATATTCTTCAGACGCACGCGTCCCTAACACACGAGGAAGAATTGAGTTTTAAGTCCAGGATACAAGTAGATATTTCTTGCCCGCTGAGGCGTTTATTGAGATCGAATGTAGACTTTTAAAAGCAGATGATACAGCTTACGTAATCGAGCTGGTTTTGTTCACATTGCTGTTCTGGTGTTATTTAACGGTGCAACATACATGATTGACAGAAACAATATTGAATCGTGTCTTGAAATGTCGATATTGCTACGACAATATTTGGTCGGGCAAGATATTCGAGGACAGCTGGTTAGTCAACAATGTTTGCCAAAGATACCACTGATCAGCTCGAGCGCAATAAATTCATATTATTGGTTACATTTGTACAATATGAATGTCATTGATTTCTCAGCGACACGAAAGCAAGAGCCAGTCAAACATCATCTGCTATAAATTATATCAGAGCAATTAGCATAGGTCCATCTGGGTCCGGTTAGACGCATTTGTTGCTTAATCTAATAATGAGATGGTTAAAGTGGGATAACCTATATTTAGTGGCACCATCTATATATCATAGATGCTATGATGTGCTTAAAATGTTTTAATAAAAATACAAAAATGTTGAATGAAGACGGTAATTAAATTATTAATTTGGTCACCAGTAATAATGAAGCCCCATCTGCGGATGACCTCGATGGATTTATTAATAATCTTGTAGTATATAATGATGTGATGCTGGACAATCAATCAAATACAACTCGGATATTTTATCGAGGCAGACACGAAAAAACAGACGTGATTTATGTTATTCAGCGATATTCATAAATTACTTAAGTGATCTGAGATAACTAATATTTGAGCTGTTTTTAATGGAGTCGATACGCATACTCTACGAAACATTCATCAGACTTGGTGTTCAGGAGATATCGATATAGTTAAGTTCAAAAACTTCTTTTCACGTACGCAAGTTACCCCACACGGATTTATCACGATACATTTTTATGATCTTTGATCACGATATCGTGTAGGTCTTGATAAAAGTTTTGGTTAAAAAGACATTGATTCTTTTGTATCTTTAAAATCGTCATCAGTATCTTTATAATCCGATTGGCTCTAACTCTGATTTAGATTCATTTAGGACTAGTCGTATTATTTTATTTTAAAACATTTCTCTTGCGTCATCAATAAGCATTTTAAAATCATTTACAGATTAAGATATATTATAATTATTCTTAATTTAAATTCTTTATCTGAACTCAAACCTAAAGATTAAAAGAAACAGCAGAAGAGAGGACTCGACCAACAGTACGTGTCCGAAAGTTAAACGAACGCACATACAAAATTTGAAGAAAAAGAAACGAACGACAAAAATAAAGTAACAAAATGAGCTAACCCATATAGAGAAACTCTCGGTCTTGGTTAGAGGCTTTGGTCTGGCGTTATTAAGCTTGTATTTTGTATTTTATTGTATGAGGTTTTATTTTACATAAAATTACTTTCGAACAAGTGGATGGTTTGCCCTCTCTGCTGCTTGGATATATCGTTGTGCCAGTTCATATATAGAAACATGTGTTAATTCATCAGGAAAACAGTAAAAAGTTCATCCCTTATATCTTCAATTGATTTCGTATCATCATCTCGAAATCTCTTATCGTAAAGACGTTATATCCTTAAAATTGTTTATTTAAAAAGTACTTTGAGGTATAATGTATCTACCTGTCGAGATGATGGAGATGCCAATAGGCTTTCCTAAGTTTTCCTACGAATAGAAAATATATAAAATTTAACTGATTTCTGGGCTGGTATGACATTGCCACTGTTTTGTTTTGCAGGAAAGTGGGAATTTATGATTTCCGACCTGGAATGGAACG
Source organism: Unio delphinus (assembly GCA_029339505.1). NCBI lineage: Eukaryota > Metazoa > Mollusca > Bivalvia > Unionida > Unionidae > Unio > Unio delphinus. The sequence goes on from JAQISU010000122.1 coordinate 142,065, forward strand.
GATCCTGGTGCGCCACACCGGCCGCGTGTATTAACGTCACTACAAAACAGGACGCCTTTGATGTACTTTTCAATACGTGAGCTATTTATTTTCGTCTACCGTTGAATTTCAGAAAACAAGAACATTGATAACAATACACATTTGCAATAAATAGATTTATATAAATGAGTATTTGGTAGGAAAGAAAATATATGTGCTTTCCCCAGTAAAACTGAGAAACTATTCATAACAAACTTTGAAAAAACAAAAAGTCTTTATGTCAATAGAAAGAGGTCAGAACTTTCAAAAAGACATGACATAAAGATTTTCTTGGCAACACTATAAAAGTGTAGTCTTCGAAAACCGGTAAAGTGGACAAGACGCGAAGCAGCAGGAGAAACTTTTAGTAAAATTTGCCATTAAAAATCAGTAAAATACATATATGGTAAATGTAGGACACATTTTAAATGCTTTCTTTTCGTGGTGTACGTTATAAATGACTAAATGTACAGACAGTAAATGAAAACTAAAACGTTGTCTTGGTGAGATTGTGAACTATGAATCAGATGCTTTCTGTTAAATTGGGAGTAATGGAGGGTGTTATTATTTATATTCCCTTTCTACGGATGTAATCAAGTGATCGTGATATATATGTAATCTCTCTCTCTCTCTCTCTCTCTCTCTCTCTCTCTCTCTCTCTCTCTCTCTCTCTCTCTCTCTCTCATATTTCAAAATGTTCTACGACCTCTATTTTGATATGAACATCGTTGGTTCTAAACTGCTGTTACAGTATATCACAACCGATTTGCGCTTTTTGTGGTAAGACCGTTCCGGTGGCCTAGTGGTTACGCGTCTGCCTTTGATACGGGAGGTTGCGAGTTTGAACCCTGGCAGAGTGATAACAAGACTTTATACAAATGGTACTAGCAGCTGCCTTGCGTGGCGCTCAGCATTAAGAGGTTATGACTAGTCGGCCTGGTGTCAGAACAATATGACTGGGTGGGACATGATACTACATGTCTGCGGCATGATCCCACAGTCCTGTCACAGCTACGTTAAAATGCGATACACAGACGTACGCACACACACTTTGTAGTAAGGTATTCAGGTAAACCGAACAGTTAGAACAGACCCAACGTATCAGTCTGACTTTTTTAGAGGTCGCTCATATACTATTACAAGTTTTTATTGAGATCCGTCAGTCTACGTCAGTCTGGTGCCAGTGGCGAGAACTTCCGTATCTCCATCACACCTGGTGGATCTCTTTGCATTTGATGAAGGTATTGTCACACATAGGCTGTGGGAGCAGCACATCTTTAGCATTCGCAGACCATTCGCATTGATCTTTCCCATTCCGTGAGAGCCGATACAAGTGAAACCAGGCACCGTTGTCAGCTCCCATTCTAGCACTGAAGTCTCAAAGTAGGTATAGGCCTTCAGCGTTGTGGATACTGTATATTGTCCGCTCAAGAGCCTCATAGAACTTGTATTTTTTTTTCTCGTGGGTGGAATAGAGGGTTGGGGTATACATTCTGAAGATGTTGGCTGGGTATAGTCGTAAGGCAGTTGAGGTTAGGAATCGCAATTTTCGTTCTCCTGGGTAAGCTACCATTGATAGTTTTTTTAGTCCCATCTCCCCGAAAACAACTGGTTTTAATGCGGCAGTGGTCATCCTTCACCCCTTGTCCTGTTAGTGGAAACATCGTCTACTTCGAAGCTGAGCCATTTCCATGAGCTAGATTATAGTTGACAGAGGTGATCAGTCACACAAGCCGTATGGGCATTTCTGGAGGAGTATGGCGCTTGTCTCCCACTCATATCCCGGCAATGTCAGCCTTGGACCACCAGTCCCGGATTATCCATTAGGCAGAGTAGGCAACTGCCTATGGGCCCCGCTACTTTTATGGGCCCCATGAGGGGCCCTCAGGGGCCCCCATGAGACCGTGACCGTGGGTCTGGGGCCCCAAAAGTTTGACTGCCTATGGGCCTCCACGGTGCTTAATCCGGCGCTGTGGACCACACAACAAATTCAATGGCTATACAATGTGATTTTGTTACATAATGTTATGAATAGCTAAAAATGAAGATTGGTACTTGTATTTACATAATGTTACTTGATATAAAACAATTTGTGTAACTGGTTCACAAAAGCTGGAAATATATAATAAGTAGTAGTCGCAATTGCGCGCAGAGTACTGATTTGATATTCCTCAGATTTAAGATTAGCAGAAGTAAATTGATAACATTTTTTTTAAATTAATTGACATTATAATATATTTATTCATGTAAACAATCATGGGAGGGGCTTTGAGTAAATTATGGGAAGGCTATTACAATTATTAAAATTACTTCTGGGTTTTTTCTTCTTATCTTTAGTTTTAGGGAACACTATCTAGGCATGCGTACCCCATTCACCATTGTGATAAATCCACAATGGGCAAAGACCTCGTTCTCCAGGGAGGGAACAATAGAATTTCTGCAGTATGTCAGAGCTGCCTTTACCGTGAGTATAAAATTTAGCAAAGCATTAAAACATTATGTTTTAATTCATCTTAAGTATTGCTAGTCCAAAGCCATTGGGATAAATCAATGACCGAATTTATATAGCAGGAAATAGCCTTAACCTAATTTCCATCACTCCTACACATGTTTAAAGTAGAAGTTTTTAAAAAAATCATGTTAGAAAATCACCTAAGCCTCAAAACTCTACTTTTAGTAAAATACAATTTAATGCCTTAAAATATTATTATTATTATAATTATTATTATTATTATTATTATTCTTATTATTATTGGTGTTGTTATTGTCGTTATTATTGCAATAATAATAATAATAATAATAATAATAATAATAATAATAATAATAATAATGATAATAATAATAATAATAATAATAATAATAATAATAATAATAATAATAATAATAATAATTATTATTATTATTATTATTATTATTATTATTATTATTATTATTTTTATTATTATTATTATTATTATTATTATTATTATTATTATTATTATTATTATTGTTGTTGTTGTTGTTGTTTTTATTACTTGCTGACAATATTTTAATCAGATTATTAGTTATATGCTAGTTAAATGACTGAGAATCCGGATCAAATTTTGATAAACTATCTTTGTACAAGAATTCTGTATGAGTACATCAAATATTTCCAGAGATACGAAATAATCCCTCAAAATCCAATTGAACTGAATGAAAGTTATCATATATTTTAAAACTTTCCTACAACGAAAGAAATTGACTTAACGTCATTTCTAAAAGCGCAAAATTAAACTATATTTCTAAAGCAAAGATTAGTGGACTGAGCGAGTACATCGACAATTAAAAATGAAATTATTAATTAAAAAATAATCAGCTATTATCTTTGTCATACTGAATATTTCAGTAATCAGTTGTTTGTCGTCCACATGGAACATAACATTATGAAGAAAATTATCACATTAGTGATTTAAAAATGTCGTCAAGCTTAGTAACCATAGTAGCATAATGTCGTTAGACTGGTACTTGCTTTGCACGTTTAAGCGTTTAAAAATATCATAAGCTTTATATTGTACTCGAAAGAATTAGAATGTTAACGGAAATAAACTACTGTTTCTCATTATTTTATACATGTATGAATTGTTTTACACCTTTAATTTTGGTTCATTTTTGATTGTGTATTCCTTTGCATCTCATTTGTTAGTGCGACATTGTTCACACGCTTATAACTGCTACGACTATGTTGTCTTAAACTAAGTAACATGATAGAAGGAGAACAAAGACGTTTTATAAAATTCAATAAAATAATGTATTTGCCTTAAATGTAAAGTTTGAAAAGAACTTACTGTATTGTTAATTAAATACCAAATAGTCCTAAAGGTTCTATCAGAAATTCAGATGTAATAAAATCCAAAATGAATTCTAGTTTTTATCTGAATGAATTTCAATACTGTATAAACCCATGTGCATGTAGTCTAGAATGTGATATTGTGTCAAGTACCTGGAATGTGAAGATGTGTTCATGGTCTTGATGTAACACAATAATATCATCCAACAGGTCATCGAATTACCTCATAATAATTCCAAATAAAGATTTAGTCATAATATCTTAATGAGCAATTTGTAATTCCAGTGAATAACATTTTAAATAAATAAATCAACCCAAATTACAAATTACAAATTAAACAGAACGATAAGACTGAATCAGCTTAAAATATTAAGGTGGGAATACGCAATCTGGAAGTAAATACCATTTTTAAAAAATGCTTACACGCAATAATAGAGCCAGGATGTAAGTCAGTTTTCTTTCTAAAACATTTTAAGTTGTCAACCAGTAATTACAAGTGAACAATTACTATCCTAAGCTCAGATAATAGTAAACACGGTTGCCTCCTATGCTAATTTTCTGAATATTTAGTCTATAATCAAAGAGAAATATCGTCATTTGGCAGCTGAGTCTCAAGAAACCATGCAAATAGCGATCTTGGAGTGTCGTCTGTCTCAGGTTTCGGTATCATCTGCTGTGGCTGTGCATGCCTATGCACAAGTGTCAGTCCCGATTGCATTTTGTACAGACATACTTAGAAGTCTGCCATGCCCTTGCTAATTGTCAGTCTCCAGATGCCTCGTTCCTCGGTCTGAAGTTCCCAGCCATCGGGTGAAATGTAACATGCCTTCGTGTCCCTCTTGCACACGTCCTTGAAATGGGGTGAGGGGCGGCCGAATCTTCTTGTACTAGTGTAAAAACTGTAAATATATGATCTTTTCGGCAGTCTATCATCCTCCATGCGCCAGACGTGTCCGAGACATCGAAGGCGGAGTTTGCTTAGAAGGGAGTACATGGTTGGGATACTTGCACGCTTAAAGGATCTCTCTGTGTGGGACGTGGTCTTGCCAGCTTATATTCAGGATGGCTTTTATGCACCGTATATGGAAGGAGTCTAGCCGGCGCTCTTGTCACATGTCAATGATCTGGGTCTCACATTCATATGTGAGCATATTGAGAATGCAGGCCGGTTAAACTTGGATCTTGATATGCTTTGTCAACACATTGTTTTCCCACGCCCTGTTCGTTAGACGTTGTCATGCTGGTGTTTGCCTTTCCAATCATTCTTTTAATCTCCACATCGAGCGAGAGAGTGTTGCTGATCGTTGATCCCAGGTAAGTAAAGTTGTTGACGCTTCCAGGGACCGTCGATTTTGATGGAAGGGAAAGTGTTGCTATCTTGCACGCTGACGTTTATTATTTTTTGGCCATCTGTTGCTCACTTTCTGTGATCTTCTCTCGCGTTTGAGATTTCACCGGGGGTGGGGACGGCGATGTCACTGTACATACATTGGGTGTTTCCAAACTCGGCATTGTGCTGAATTTCTTCACACATATGCTGTCAGTATTCGTTCGCTCACTGTCTAGCGATGTGTTGAGTGATGTTTCGGGCACTTTTGAGGACAGCAAGCGTCCGTTCATTGGAGTGTTATTTGTAAGTTATGAAAGCTTTTCGTTTCGTTTGCCTTCGAGTATTGGTTCTATCATCATTGAACGATGTGCTTTGAATCAGCCCTGGCTGGGTCGTTCCTTCTTGCCAAACGAGGACATAGCTGTGATGTAGATGACACCCTTCTTCATGGCCTTCCACCTGGTTGCTGCATCGTTGTCTGGCATGCTTTGGAGAGCCTGGTCCAGGCCGGACACATACTTCTCCACCTTGGAGGACGGGCGCACCGACATCTACGCAATGTTGCGAGGGCGACCTTTGGTTTTGAGCGGTATAATGTGTATGGCTATAAGCGCACCCTGCTGCTCATGAGGGCGTGGTCGGAGTCGCAGTCTGAGATGTCGTAGCTTCAGGTGGAAATGGCGCTGTTAAGGGCAGAGCGCCTAGTGATGACCAATTTCAGTTGGTGCCAGGGATGATACCTGGGGTGTCCACCTCACTGGGGTCGTCAGAGATGCATGTGAACATGTTGCACACGTTTCAGCTTGCGAATCGAAGAGCTGGAGTCATCTTTTTTGGTTTCATGCTTATTTTGTCTGGTGTGAAATTTCCGAATGCTTGGTATGCTCAGCATGACAAGACGGGTCAACACCTTACTGATTTTTAGCTGCCCGGAATGAGACGGGTGGTAATCGGCCAGTGTAAAAAGATAATCCGTCCTACCGTAGACGTTGACCCTTGGCGCCCATTCCCTACGCCAATCGGGTGGGATGTACAACCCTTAGATTTCCAGCTTCTGTGATGTCTCCTTACTCAGCTGCAATAGCCTCTCCAGAGCGCAAGCCTGGGCGTGGAGTACGGAGAACCTGGGCTGCGCAGACATCAGGATCCTCCCTTTCGTCATTGCTGTTTGGGTCCAAAGTAATGCTGAACATGCCATTCGGCACCAGTTCAGATGCAGGAGCTACCAGAAGGAAGTCGTAGTTGATACCCAACCACCTTAGTTGCTCACTCTGGATTTTTCTGTCTGGGTTTACTCTCGTAGCCTTTACTTCTCCCACAGATATCCACATGTCAGCGGAGCCATCATTCAATGGCTGGGATCTGGTGGGTTCGGGATCAGAGTTTTCTTCTCCTAGACGAACTGACTGATAAGATCCATCTTTTGGAGGTTTGGAGTCAGAGTTTTCCTTCTCTTAGACTGACTCCCTGCCAAGGCTAACGAGCCCAGTCTGCCCAAACAGTTATACCGAGAAATATAAGCTAAGTATTTTTCTGTTCACAAAGTAAATGTCTCTAGTCAGGTGGACCATTAACTAGAATGTGTACAAAGGTCACTTACGAAAAACAGACATATTTGACATATAATTTGCATGTGCATAACAAGAGTAGTTTGTTTTGGGCTCTCCTGAGATGATTATAAAAGGCTGATATTACAGCTGGTCCCATTATTATTTCGCTGAGAAAATAACTTTAAGAATATTCAACATGTCATGCAAATTTTCTATATCCATCCTGCATTGTATTGATGGTAAAACCGTGACATTTTAGCCTACTCAAGTACAATAGCACATCTCGCTCTTTCTACGTATAATAGTTTTATAAAATAAAAATAAAAAATCCTTTGACACTTTTTTTCATTTCTTTATCCAGTAAACAAAACGTCGAAATCAGAATACTTCGTGACGCAATTATTATATTTTATTAAATAAAATCAGTTGATAGCACACCCGACAGTGGTACAAAAGTGTATGTTCGAATCCCGCTGATTTATGATTGGTTTCCTTAACTTCGATTGCAAACATTATATACAAATTGATAATAATGTGTATACATTGATAATTAAGTGGGACGTTAAGTACTTACATATATATATATATATATATATATATATATATATATATATATATATATATATATATATATATATATATATATATGTATATATCTGTGTGTGTGTGTGTGTGTGTGCTGCATTAAAAGTTTAAAATCATTCATGTGGGGGGAAAAATTATATACTCAAACTCTTGAATTTTTCCCGAATGTTCTTTTAACACCGATACTTTGACCTCCGACCATGATATAGATAGTGCATCCCAGTGTTATCTTTATACCGTGCTTTCTGGAACTCACAACAACAAGAGATATTCCAAGCAATTGCCGTATTTATTGATCAGACTCGATACGTATTATGGATAAATATTGTTATATTATTCACTAACGTAGTTCAGTCTTTTTGTATACCTTCCTTCCTTTTCAGGATACTTACATAGTAACAATGAGCCAGGCACTAGCATGGATACAGCAGCCGACACCACTGGCGAACCTCACTAATTTCGCGCCATGGAAGTGTTAGAGAGACGAAACGCTCAATGTTGAGACAGTTTAATTGCACGAATCCAAAGTTCATTGTTTCTTTAAATAAATATCCAAATATTTTATCTCAAATATATGTAAAACAAAAGGTTTCTCGGAGTATACTTGTAAGCAAATATTGATGTACTTTTTGTAGTAGATAAATGTAGGTTATTATATATTTTGGGGTCTAAGCCTTGGCTATATTTACAACTCCGGGCTAATGAGCTCGAGGATTGTTTTCTCGCCCTAGATCAAAACAAAGGTGTCACATCTTTTTCACAATGCAGAATAAAAGACATGGAATTTGATTGGTCAGTTTGTCAGTGCAAGGTTTCCATCAATGATATGGGTTAGTTTTTCACTTCAACCCTCTGTTTGGAAATTACCCATGAAAGTATCCATCGCACTACATAAAATACACACGTATTTAACCTAATTAGCACCAAATAAAAGAATATACATCACACTACATAAAATACACGCGTATTTAACCTAATTAGCACCAAATAAAAGAATATACATCGCACTACATAAAATACACACGTATTTAGCCTAATTAGCACCAAATAAAAGAGTATACATCGCACTACATGAAATACACACGTATTTAGCCTAATTAGCACCAAATAAAAGAGTATACATCGCACTACATAAAATACACACGTATTTAGCCTAATAAGCACCAAATAAAAGAGTATACATCGCACTACATAAAATACACACGTATTTAATTTAGCCTAATAAGCACCAAATAAAAGAGTGTGAAAATATCGTGTACCACTGAACATACTTCTGTGGCATACTTAATTATATCAAAGAAACCGCTATTAAATGACGTTTCTTGGATGTGAATCCATTTCCAAAATAGAAAAATGTCTTCTAAATTTCTAATGACCTAGTTCAACATGAAGCTGTTCAAATACAATCAAGATCACTTAACAGAATATGCAAGATAACAAGTAAAACAAATGTGGTACACTGAGCAAGATTATTTTCTTCATGTAGACCATTCAATGCTTACGAAAACAACACTTAATAGTTTGACTATGATGACCCTATCAATGTGCAGTCTGACATGAAATGCTGGCAGATTCAGCTAAACTGAGCAGTGTGAATGATAACGGCTGGATAAGGTATGTTTTTAGTTCATTTCATATATATTAAATTATACCAGAGCTTGCAGAATCAGTTGCCAGGACAATAATCTTACACAAAAATTTAGCAATGTTAACAGGTTTCGTATAACTTAACAAATAATTTAATAATTTAATTTTCTAAATTATAAAATGACACTTTAAAAGGAACTTAGAGTATCATGAATTATATCTAAAATAATGCGACAAAGTTCACACAAGCTGAAAAGAATCGAGTGTTCTGATCGAATCCCAGGCCCTGAATGTGCTGACTTACTAGTAGCGCTGAGTGTGCTAAAGTGACAACAGTCTTGATATAAAACAATGGCATTGTCCCAAACTCCTTTCCATGATTTCAGAATACTCCAGAATGATTACACTAGTTCAGTCATGTGAGCACTTTATAATTACAATGAATACCCCAAATAATTAGTGTCTTTCCAACTGTACCTAAACACAACATTAAATATATGCGGACTGATATTAAAAGAAGAACACGGGAAATTTGGAATCAATTAATTGTCCACTTCCTGACCTTATATACACAACAATACGGCTTTACATCGCAATAGGTTCTACTCTATCAATGTTGCAATACTTCTAACATGATATATTTCATAATACCGTACGCCGCAACAGAACCCACCTGCCTCAATCTCCCACTGCGAAATTACCCTCAATTTTTCCAACGGTTTATTATTAAGATTTAAAAATATGTAGACTCCTATATATAGGTCATATACAATCTACGGTAAAGGACCAAAATTAAAATAGATATACATAACAGTATAAACATTTTATGTTATAGGTCATATACAATCTACAGTAAAGGACCAAAAATAAAACACAATATAGATATACATAACAGTATAAACATTCTATGTTGATTTTAATATGAGAATGCTGAATATATATGTCTAATATATTTGCTTTATGACAATATATTCAAATCAAGATCAAATCAAATTACAACGGTCCCTGATATGAAACATTATTTTCAAAAGAATATACAACACATATGGAATTTCGCAAGATGAAGATGGGTACACATGAAAGGAAAAATAAATATTCAATAGAAAATGGAACTGAAGAACATAAAACTCGACAGCAGAGCTTTTGCAGTGGTTAGAACCAAACCCAACTAATTCTAAAGCAAATCAAACAACATATTCTTAAAGAAAGGAACCAGTCTGTAATGCACTAAAAACTAAACAGTTTATACAACCACGAATAATATTGGCAGGTAAGAATAACATATTGAATATCAGCATCATATATGAAGATAACAGATAAATGCGTTTCATACTAGACCTGTAGCATATGTTTACCATGTCAAGTAATTAGCAAAGAGCATGTATATAATGAGCGGAAAAATATCGGTTCCATATCCTCGTGATTTCTTTTCTTGGAGATTTTAACAACAATCGATGAAGAAGATGCAGCAGTATTTGCTTTTTTTGAAATTCTGAAATTGTCCAATTTCAAAATTGTGAGCTAGAAATAAATAAAATCTAAGATGATTTTATCTTTAGAACTGGCATGTGTAAATCCTATTTGATACGAATGTTCCTACACTGCAGCCTGCAAACATCTTGACATTAAGAACGTGTAAGGTATTTTTTCAATATAATGATTTGGTATTAACTAGTTTTGCACTGAACTATAACTGTGTTAAGGGTTTGCACAATAATTCGCAAGCGACATGAATTAAATTAAATTCATTGTGTTGTGCAAGTCTGAAGATTTCATTCCGTGTTTAACATGTAATTGACGAAATCCCAAACCTTATATATTTACCACCTGCTCTCAATCACGACATGTTTATTCGAAACAATGGGCGTTAGCTAATGTTATATTTGGAAATATGTAATTCATGATGTAATGGAACCTGCTATGCTCAGCTTGTCTAATCCAGAGTACGCCCGTCGAAATATTTAACACCTGGACAGTAATGTCAGTATTTCCATCCAAACTGTTTGAAAGTGTTACTTTCAAATTACATCTTTAAAACAATGATGTTTTTTTTTTTAACAGACATATACGCTGTTGGGCAACATGTATGTGAGATAGATTGCCAGTAGCTTATCTTGTGTCAACGCTACTTCACGGGTTATATCCGGGTTAATTTTCCACTGAATATACTGGCCACAAAGCAAACGAACAAAAAAGTCCACTTTACAGAAAGTGATATCTAAATCAGTAGGATTGGTGATGGCTGATATTCATTAATTCCTCAATCGCCAGAACATATATTGCTCAAACTACAATATCGTGGTAAAACTGTTCAATTGAAGTCCAAACGAATTACTTTAAGTGAAATCAGAAGGGATCGTTCAATCCTAATTTCGTAAGTAACAAAGTTCTTTTAAACAGCACTATCTGCATACACTCGAGCAATAGGAACATCGTAGGTGTTTTCCTCTTTGTTGAAAACCATTACCCTATGATGTAACTTGTCTCCATTAAGAACTATATTCTGAACATCTTCGGTCTCATGAAACAAATTTGACCGCGGAAGGAGATAAAGTCACAATTGGAGAATTATTGCTTTTGCTGCCGACAATCCGCCTGAGGCGAATGACGAGAAATATCAAATTGATAAGTATTCCTACAAATGCTTCCTAAAATTCGCATATGTGAGAAAAATTGGTGTCCTTCAGGTAGGATTTATACTGTGTCAAGTTCATGAACTTTTGTTTATTTCTGAATGTGTAACTTTAGCTGATTCGATCTTTTTAATCAACGGGATAATCAGAGTGGTTGTTTTGTATTATTACTCTCAGGTAGTACAGGCCGATAAAGGCACTCTACATTGTGTGTTGCTCGACCATTTCCCGCTTGAGATGGTGGATACAAATTAATGTCAAGTCATAATTTTACCTTAATCTATCAAACTCATTGTCTATAAAGAATATTAATTTTATTTCAATGAAATAGGCGCAATATTTTCATTCATGAATTCAAATCTCGTTTCTTCATTTTTGCGGCAACAATTTGGCAATTTCATTGTACCGGCAACTGCAACAGTGAGAATAAATTAAGCCTGCGTCAAGTCAAAACTGGTCTCGTTTATATGTGGCAACACTTTAGCAAGGTCATTGTACCGGCGGCTGCAACCGTGAGAATATATTACGTCGGCGTCAAGTCAAAGCTTGCCTCGTTTAAACAACACACCATACATAGATTCAATGTACACTTTATTGTACATATAAAATAATCTTTGGCATAACGGGGGCAAGTCCTGTCACTGTTGAATAGGAATGCCTCATTAGATGGTTGTGAACTGTGTCCGACACCTGTATGCGGAGCTTAAAGGGCTGATACGAGGTATATAGGGACCTGATAACCGAAACTCTACAAGTCTGATCCTGAGGGCACCATGACAATAAACATTAGCCGATACTCCATACATTCAGCGTAGGAAGCTGGTATGAAGTATATATGGGTATAATAGTTTAGTATATTTAAGTACTGACACAAATTGGGGTCACGAAAGACGAGTTGTGAATGCATGAAACTTGGCAGTGGCCCTCAGGAAGAAAGACTGGGGAGTTTGCAGGGTTGTGCTGAGTGTCCGACACCTTTATATGGAGTCTAAAGGGCAGATACGAGGTGTATAGGGACATACAACCGAAACTCAATAAGTCTGATCTCAAGGATTGCCATAGTAACAAGCAGGAGCCAATACTAAATACATGGTCATGGGAAGCTTATATGACGTATATGGTCTACTATTTGATTATATAAGGTATAGACAAATTTGGTTCAAGCAAAGTTTGAATGCATGAACTTGGGCAATGTGCCCAAGAACGGAGCTGGAACAGTATACTATGGAAGAAATGCCCGACACAAACAACATAGTGGATGGAAGGGAGGCGGGTGGTTTTTTTCGCAGATAATTTAAGTGTAGCATTTGCACTGAAAAGCACTCATCTCTGTTGCATCCAAGCCGCGGTATCACTGCCTCAAACCAGCTGACAAATGTTAGATCATGTGCTCTAATTTCGTCATCTGATTGGTTCAACATGACAACATATCTAAAATTAGTAACTGACCTCATATCTGGCAGAACCACAGCAGACAAGGAGGGGCCCAAACAAGGGGTGAGGGAAGTCTGCGCTGTGTGTTATTCAAACTATATTTAACCAATTAAATTACAATTAATATATCTAGTTTCAATATCAGACGATGAATGTCTGCGACCTTATGCATAGATTGAGCCTGTGTCATATATATATAGCGCCAAGTCAAGCAGTTGGTTATGTAGTTCCCGTCAATATATTTGCGACATTAAGTTTATTAAGGACTCCCGCTAGTGATGAGGTAATTGTGTCGTATGAATAGATGTAATCTGACAGTTGCTTATAATAGTTGCAGGAGACGTCAGATCAAAATGAATAAATTTGACAGTTGTTGATAAGCGTTACTGAAAGTGTTACATATGTGATTTTACCTGACTTGACAAAAAGCAGTATGTATTTTGCTGGACTGAAGACGTCAGTATCAACAGCGTTCAGTACAGACAAGTGATTCGTATCAGCACGTACCGGGACGTCGGTGCTGATAACCTGAATGATAACATAAATGTACTCCAGATACCGGTTAGTCTTTCTTCCCAAAGCGAACGGCGTGCTGCAAACATGAGGATGAGGACCTTATTCTGTCTATTGGTTCTTGTAGGACTTTTTGAATATAGTTTCCAACAAGCTACATGTGATCCTAAAACATGTGTCTTGCCAAATTGTAGGTGTCTAAATGATCCCAATATTCCTGGAAAGTTGAACGTAAGTCGCTTTCTTTTTCGTTCATTCGTTATTTCTTTGCGTCTTAGATTTTTTGTTTCCTACTTTGTCTTTGATTGTCCTTTCTCATTCATTCATTTATTCATTCATTCATTCATTCATTCATTCATTCATTCATTCATTCATTCATTCATTCTCTCTTTCTTCTTGTTTTCAGTCATTCATTTATTCTGTATTTCTTCGAACCATCATCTCATTCTGCGTATTTATTCTCAGTGCATAAAACAAAACACAGATTTATTTCTCTAAGTGAACATACGGTTAATAACCCAGTACGATCATTTCTTTAAGTGTACATACCGAATATATCACAGGTAAATTCAGTTTTGTAACTGTATATACCAAATATATCCCAGGTAAATTAGGTTCTTTAAGTGTACCTACATAATATATTGCAGGTAAATTCAGTTAAGTATGTAAGTGTACATACCGAATATATCCCAGGTAAATTCAGTTAAGTATGTAAGTGTACATACCGAATATATCCCAGGCAAATTCAGTTCTGTAAGTGTACTTACCGAATATATCACAGGTAACATCAGTTAAGTATGTAAGTGTAAATAGCGAATGTATGTATGTATGTATGTATGTATGTATGTATGTATGTATGTATGTATGTATGTATGTGTGTGTGTGTGTCCTGATATAATTTGTACTTGAACAACATAGTGTCATTGTTCTGGTCAATGCCAGAATTAGCAATCAGTTTGAAGTGTAGTTTAGTTATGTATATATATGTATATTTGCTTACACTGATTATGAACTGATAACGTATCTGTAAATTCAAAATTATGTTCAGTCGTGTCTGATTTGAGTCAAAGGTCACATGCGTGACTACTCGTGGGGTATCACGCATGCGGTCGGTTTGTACAATGATTAACTGTACAAGAATTCAAACTAGCTTTTAAATTGATCATGTTTTCATCACGATAGATTTGAATTGCTGAGTTTGAATTTCAAGAATGTATGAGCGAATTATTCGTGTTTTGATACTGTATCAGACAATTCTTGAGTTTCCGTTGTAGTCGCAAGGACCTGTCATTTATTAATTTTCCGCAAGGATCTGTCATTTATTGATTTTCCGCAAGGACCTGTCATTTATTAATTTTCCGCAAGGATCTGTCATTTATTGGTCCAAGGCGAATATTATTTGGGTATCTTAAATACTTCCTTTTTTAACCTGAATTATTATGTGAAGAAAAGCACAACTGAAAAATTTTGAGCATATAAAACTATAATCAGTTTAGCATCGTAATTAACACGAGTCCTATGAGATCAGTTATTCGTACATATCGTCTGTGGTATCTATCTATCTATCTATCTATCTATCTATCTATCTATCTATAGGTATATATATATATATATATATATATATATATATATATATATATATATATATATATATATATATATATATATATATATATATATATATATATATATATATACCTATCTTCTTAGGGTATCCTCTACCATCGTTACAATAGGCTACTGAAGAGTAATTTGATTTTGACTTTTGTTTTTTACTTATTTAGGTAACTGACACACCACAGATGATTCTTGTAACGTTAGAGAACATTATTAATGGAGAATACGTTGATATCTACACATCCTTTTTCGAACTAACGAACCCAAATGGGTGTCCCACTCGTGGTACATTCTTCGTGCAAGATTCAGGAACAACGTATAGTCTTGTTGCGAACCTGGCTAAAAACGGACACGAGATTGGCGTGTTTTCATTGGATGGCAATCTACCAAGCGACTGGAACAAAATGATTAAAAGTAACACTATATAACTGAATCGACTATATATACAAGTTTTCCTTTTTTAATTTAAAAAATAACAAAAGGTTCATATTCTGTCTCCCGTAAATTTAGGTGTGTGCGTCATATCTGACTCAAGCACAGGCATACATACATACATACATACATACATACATACATACATACATACATACATACATACATACATACATACATACATATTTGCGCAGCTTGTTATATTATTATTACATATATGTGTAAGTGATTTATGACAATAATAATGATAATTATGGCATCATCATCTTCTTTGTCATCATCAGCACCTTTCTCATCATCATCAAAATTATAATCCTTATTTCTGATGTGTAATTTCTTCGTATTTCAGGCATGCTTGACAAAATGTCCTCCTCGGGCATCGACACAAAATATGTTAAAGGTCTCAGAGCACCAGGACTTAATATCGGCGGAGATGAGGAATTTATCGGTAAAATTGTTTGTTATATCAAATGTGTGTGTTCATTTACGTACAGTTCAGAGGATGATAAAATACAAAATTATATTCAGGCAAAATACGTGCAGAAGAACTCGATCAAAGTCTTAATAGACAACTTGAGATGTGGGTTCGTGGTGTTTGAAGCCGTAGTTACAAATATGGGTTCACACTTTTTATGCTCCATTACTCTTCCTCTGCTGGAAAAGTGAGTAAGGCGCTAGTGAATCCAAGTTGGTGCGAACACGAGCCTGGCAAGAAGTCGCGTGTACGTTTTTAATGTTCCAGAGAGAAAATCCCACAAGAAGTAAATAATTGTTTTATTTTTTTTTACTTCCTGCAGGTCACTTTCCTGGTTTGGTCTGCTCCCAACGAAGAGTGGTCGGACGTTTCGTTTTTGGCTAGCACTGTCTCGATCCTGTTTTCTCATTGACGGTCAGCTAGTAGAGTTTACTAATTTTGCTGAGGAAGCGTTGTACTACTTCATATTGTTACAAGCCAGGGGTATTTGCTTGATTGAGCGGTTTCAATTCCTGGCGCGATTCCCGTTAGAAGTTATATGTTTATCCCACACTTCAATAGAACTTTAGTTGTAAATGAGAAAGCACGACGTGTCCGTTCTATTCATACATTTTACTCTAATCAACGCAAGATCATAGATAAAACAGCCTGCCAAATATATATCAACGCACATATGTATGAGTTATCTTCGTTAAGTTTCACTGCCGCCATCAGCTCACTATAAAACTATCTAACACAGGGATCTTTTTTAACTACGCCACCTTAAGCTAGTCACTACATGGTTTCCAGGCATATTTGCATCACGTTTGTCACCATCGCGACATAAACGGTATCTACCGAATGCCTTCTTATTTATTCCTTTGTATAAATATTGCCACTGCAGTCACACTACCAATGTACTCCACTTGATTTTAATATGAACTTTGTTAGCCCAACGTGATTTATTCGAATTTGAACTGATTACACTACAATTGAACCATGTCATCATGGAAATTCACTCCTGACGTTTGATCCTTGTAACTAGCTAATTATTTTGGGCTAAGGAGAATATCGGATTTTGTTATGCGCTCGGCTTCACCACAATGCGCGCGTACATTCTCAATACCACACACAATTTTTTACCACTGGGAAAGTCCTGGTAATCCCAAAACACGTCAAGTCTGAATGGATAAAAGATATCGATACATATTTGTTTGTCGAACAAGTGGTTGTCACAGTACATTGTTCGCTCATAAACGATTCTGGTCGTAAGTTGAACATTGTCTTCCACGTATGAAACATGCAATTGTACCTGCGGTTGTGGATACGTGTAATGTGAATCATCTGGATTCTGAAGTTTTGTCCGTACGCGTGAATGACTCCTTATATTCAAATAAACACGATTAAGAATGTCAGCAGAATACTAGTTTGAGAAGGACTTTTTTCAGCTGATGCTCGATGTCGCGTTAGTGTAAACCATGACTTCCTTATTTATCAAGGAATTATATTACTTTCTTACGAGCCGTCGATCAGACAAGCTGAAACCAGGGTCCTTTCCACGATAGATTATGCCCGCACCATTGAATAACTTTACCCGGACTCGAATTATCTTGTACGACGACGTGATGCTTGAACCGCAAGAAAACAGTACGCGAATATTTTCCCGAGGCCAATACAAGATTTTATGTTCTTGGACCTGTTCTCTTCATTCTGTACACTCAGCCGCTCTCAAGTGTCATAGATCATCACCCAGTGTCGCATCAACTGTACGCTGATGATACCCAAATATATAAGTCTAGCCACCTAACTGAAGTTGATGCTACCATCCATGGAGTAGAGAAATGCATTTCGGATGTGAAATCATGGATGACATGTAACAAGTTGCAGATGAATGAAACTGAGGCTATTCTGATCACAACACAAAGACTTTCTCATCCACATCCTTTACCTCAGACAATAAATATCAGCAACACCAACATTAGATTCTCACAGTCAGTACGGAATCTAGGTGTTACTCTAGACAGTACTCTCACATTGCACCAACATGTCATGAGCATCTGCAGGTCTGCATATCTTGAATTGAGACGCATCAGTTCCGTTCGTAAATATCTTTCTGTTGATGCCACGAAAACACGTGTGTGTTCATTAGTACTTTCAAGACTGGACTATTGTAACTCAATTCTGTCTGGTTCGTCACAATATTTACTCCAGAAACTTCAAAAAGTTCAAAACACAGCTGCACGGATCATCTTTAGAGTACCTCGATCAGAGCACACCTCACCACTGCTCTATACCCTGCACTGGCTATCAATTCGATACAGAATCAAACACAAAATTTGTTCTCTGTGCTATATTTCAATGACAGACTCCAGTCCAACATACCTATCCAGCCTCACCCATGTGTATACACCAGCTAGATCCTTACGCTCTTCTTCTGATAATCGTATACTCATTGTTCCCAAGGTGAAAACAAAAATCATATGGATAACGTATCTTCGCGAAACATAATTGAAGCGGAACAACAGCTGATAAATAAAGTCACCAAAGGGACCATTATACTATAAACGCTTATGTGTTGTCGTGGATACTATTTGCGGCAATGCCACGAACATTGATGCACTTGAAACATTGGAATCGTAACCATGGACACTTATCATAGACACCCCGATGTCATTTGCTATTTTAACTTTTGACTGGTGGTGCTCGTAAGATATAATTTCATTATTTCTGCATTCGCAAATACTGTCTGTCGAGATGCACTGGAATTTGTTCTTATTCTGATAGGTTGTCCCGCTCAATTTGGTTTCGTTATCTAGAGGTATACCGCCCTCAAAGTAATTGCCCGGTTCGAGTAAATATAAGTAGTGAAACTTATATATGAAATATATAGAGATCGGAACAGATATATAGAACAAACAAACACGAGCCCCCTACAAGTAAACAAACAAGTTAATCATTTACATGAAAGAACTATGTGAATCCATTACATTAGGAATATACCTGCTTTTGAAAAACAACTTTCTCGAATTACAAAGGAAAGCACAAATTGATTCAAATAAAAAAGCTGATCGGTTTACTGATATATTTATTTCATCACATGATCGAGTGAACAATCGAAGTCAACGTCTTGCATGATTGCATAACCTGTTCTTCGATTCGCTCGACCTCCACTGTAGCTGTTTAGACGCCTTGATCTCCGGATTCCACCCTCAGCAACCCGTCCCAGGATACTTTCAGAATTTATACGTCACATAATTGCATGTATCAGGAGTTATTTGGAGACCTTTGCTTCACGTTAATCCTAATCAGTGCGTCTGATTCCTTTGACAACTGTTTTTACGAGGGATTTTCTTGCAAATTCCTTGGAGCCTACTCTGGTTTCTCTTGCAAAATTAAAATTTTATATGATTCGATATTAAAACCTAGGAAATTTTGTGTGGAAACACACCCCTCAACCAGCGTAACCAATCAGTCAAATCTATCTGCCCCTTCCTCAGTGGTGATAAAATCGGGGTCAGCATGACCTGGTAGTTTGATAGTTACAGAGTTTCTGCGAGGTTTAAATTGTAACAGCTTTACCCTGAAAATAACGTTTACTGTGCCCCTAATAGCCCATCTGACTGCTGTCCAAACCATTGCTTAATTAAGAATAAAATTCTCCACTCCAAAGGACATTCCGAACATGACAGTATGACGATTGATTCACGTACATTCTCTATAAATCTAATTATTGGTTCTCTGGTCTCATCTAATGTATTCTTGCTAGCTCGCCAAAAATTTGCCCCTTCTCAGTGCCTATGTGAAGATGTTCGCAGTGACACAGAACAGTCTCAGCATGATTATTAAACTCTACTTGCCGGCCATCAGTTATATAAACATTACCACGGCAGAGAAGAAACAGAAAACTTTCCACGCCTCATTGCCCGGAAACGAATAGTTATCAGAGTAGCAAAGCAAGACTAGGGATTTAATTTACAGGCAGTAAAAATCGAATAAATGATCGAAAATGTGCAGCTTTCCGCGGGGTTTTCTCGTAGTGACCTTTGATGCAATGTTCGTACGCGACATTAGTCTGGAGCTCTTTTCGCACTCGCGGAAATTCACTCCCGCTTCAGCTGCGTTTTTCCGCGGAGGAAGACTCACCGGGAATAGAAAGCGTATCATGCGCACGGTAACTGTGGTCTCAAATCTCGACACTACTACTGCTGGTCATATTATGATATTAAAGGCTGAAAGAAGAGAAGAATTAGTGAATAAAAGTAGCATTTTGAATTAAATGGAAAGAAAATAGATCATATGTATATTTCTGTAGGTTTACCTAAACCAATACGTACGTTTTGTATTGTCAAATGTGATGATATAATACATGTATGGATTTATTGAAATTTGACCAATATACTAAAACTCCAGATGCAGTTTTGTGACCATTGGGTGTCAATTACAACATGAAGGAACTGATACCATATAGTCACATGGCAAAAAGAGGTTTAGGACATACTCAGTTTTACCTTTGTGTAAACAGTCGACCTTTGTATAATACACCCGTTTTACAGTATCAGCTTATGCGCCAAAAGATGACTATAGATTCAGGAGCTTGTAACTTAGAATTTCTTTACATCTTTCAACAGGTCTTGGCTTGAATGGTCTCCAGTACGACAGTTCCTGCGCCAGCGCAGAGCTATCGCGACAGGCCACAATGGTCTGGCCCTTCACCTATGACTTTGTTCCGGGACCAACTTGCGACATTGGAAAAGGACCCACCAACCCGTTCCCTGGTACTGTATATATCCAGTATAACACTCACTCAGTGTACAAAAATGTAGACCAATTTCTGTTGGCGCATTATACGACGGTAGAACTTGGTCTGTTCTCTTCAAAGTTGCGTTTCTAATAACGCGAGAAAGTACTATATGTATGTATGTATGTATGTATGTATGTATGTATGTAGGTAGGTAGGTAGGTAGGTAGGTAGGTAGGTAGGTAGGTATGCATGCATGCATGCATGCATGCATGCATGTATGTATGTATTAGCATACTTTTAATCACCTCTCAAACATCTAGATTTTTAAATATTTACCTCTGTATGAGACATATGTAAATACGTCAGCCAAGTCGGCTGCTTATTTGCAAATCTAGCTTATGTAAGAATTTATAAATGCTAGGATTGTGATAATTAGGAGCATGACTTCTACCTTAAAAGTTAGGGAGGTGTCAAAATACGAAACTATCTATTGAGACTTCAAGGCGAATGCAGAACGATTATAAGTTTGTAAAAGTGCGGATACAAAACGTCTTCTATTTTGTATGACTTCGTCACTGTTTTATTTTCCAGGAAAGTGGGAGTTTCTGATATCCGATTTGAACTGGAAAGGCGTCCCCTGCGCCTCGCCATCCGCTTGTGTTAACGTTACTACTAAACAGGACGCCTTTGATCTACTATTCGATACGTGAGCTCTTTTTCTTCAGTAAAGATCAATAGACGGGAATTTAGTAAAATTGCAACGGTCTATGGAGATATTCATATCTATAAATTAGACATTTATTGAAGAGTGAGTGTGTATCTACAAGTTTTTGTTACAGCTAGATGTCCACCAAAAATGAAACATTACAACAAAACAGTGGTATATTTACAAATCTTGAAATACTCCTCGATAGAAAAGCTATCCCCGTCATACTTACGAATTCATTCTACGATATCCTGAAAGTCATTTATAATTGTTTGCCTTTTCGGACTTAGTCATATATTATCTGTCAATCACTTTCGTTTCAAATAACGTTAAACGCATCAGCTCTGCTTTGTACACTGTTGTAATGTTACCTTAATTTTCTCGTTTGGTTTTATTTAATGTTAAATTCAGGTCCGCCCCTATCATTTTACCATGTAGACACAGCTTAAATTCATTTTTATCAGCAAGAACAAATGTCGTACTTTCATTGTTCATTTAAACATTGTATCCATAGCTCGAATTTCTTACTGAAAATTTGATGACCTGGATATCCATTTCTCTAACGGAAACTCATCTTAAATTTGATGACATTGACATCAGTTTCTCTAACGGGGACTCATCTTAAATTCGATGACCTTGACATCAGTTTCTCTAACGGGGACTCATCTTAAATTCGATGACCTTGACATCAGTTTTTCTAACGGGGACTCATCTCATATGTCGATGACCTTGATTTCAGATTCCCTAACGGAAACCCATCTTAAATTCGATGACCTTAATATCAGTTTCACTAACTCGATCTCGATTAAGAGTGTTTGTATTAAACTAGGTTAGGTACCACAGACATATCAGACGTGACAGAACTAACTATGGGGTTGGAATTATACTATATATATATATATATATATATATATATATATATATATATATATATATATATATATATATATATATATATATATATATATCAGAAAATCCAGCATTAAAATACGTAACAGAGAAACCTGTACAAAATATCAAAATAGTTTAGATCTAAATTTTGTAAAGAAGATATGTTATTGTTAGCATTTGTTTATCGTTCTCCATAGAAACGAGATTTTTTACTGGATTCCTTCAATATTTGCACATAAAAAGAACCTCAGTATTTCTGAAACTTAATCATACTTGATGACCTAAATAAAGACTTGCTAAATTCCAATCTGTAAAACATGGGGAATATAATGGTATTTAACAAATTTTAAAGATTAATTATAATACCAGAATAACGAATCATTCAGCATTTTCTTCTACCCTATTATTGTATCATTGTATATATACATTTTATACCGGGATATGTTTTTTCTGATATGTAAATAAGTGCCCACAGGCGTACTTGTTGACATACCAAACTATATTGCAAATTAAATTCATGTTTTAGACAGAAGGTGTGGCTTTATATATATGCAGACTTTCAAAGACTTAATACTTTAATAATAAACTTTGATAGCATTAAAAAATCTAGCCTGTTCTCCAATATCAATGACGTTAAAAAAATCTATTTACATTCACCTTGTTTGATATGGCAGACAGATGCATCATTACAAGGATAGTAACTTGTCTAGCTACCAGTTATGTTTATTATGATAAGACATACGAAGAAACACTAAAAGCAGAGATCGGCTGAGAAAGAAAGCGGTCAGAACATAAAGCTGAAGAGATTGGGCAAAATACAATTAACAAAATTCGAAAGAAGTTAAGCAGCACAAATTGCTTATGATTTTTTTCTGAAGGTTAGGAATATTGGACACATTCAAAATATATTTGGAGACTCATCCAATACGTAATGAAACAAAAACTACCTTGCAATTTACCACCGCTATTATTCCAGGAATATAATGGCACGTTGAGCAATGCATTCTCTAGTTAAGCGAAGGCTGTGTTTTAAGTTCGTTCTTTTATATTATTTTCATATCTGCTTCTTATTGTAGCTTTTCTGTAATTACAACTTCACGCAGCCAACAAATAGACAAGCATTATAATAAGTGAACAGGAATTTATAAACAATTTAGAAACACTTTCTTTAGATAAAGCTTGTGGATCCGATATATAAGTTTTTAAATGTGCAGCACCATGAATTATGAGAAGTTATGCATTTTATTCAAAAGATCTCTTAAATTAGAAACAATTATCCGTTCATTGGGCAAAATAAGAAATAGTTTTATCAATACACAAGAAAGATAGAAAGAATTATCCAACCAATTACAGACCCATTTCTGTACTTAGATGTGTGTGGAAATATCATGGAAAGTGTCATTTTCAAACATATATACAACTAAATGTATTCAAAAGACACGGGTGTAATATATTACGGTTTATCCATTAAATTTGACTGTGTCTTACATACATGCTTTACCCACAAACGTAAAAGCTATCAGGTCTGATTGATTGGTTCACCAGTTATCTTTCCAACAGTACACTAAATATTGCTGTGAAAACGGCCGAATCTACAATTCAGTCTGTTATAACTGCTGGGGTCATGCAGGGTTCAGTTCATTGACAGGTCAGGTATTCCTTCTTGCATACTGTATAGCAATGATAGTACTGATAATCTACATACTCTCATCAGATATTTTGCCCCCCCCCCCCCTCTCTCTCTCTCTCTCTCTCTCTCTCTCTCTCTCAGACACACACACACTGAAGCCATGTCTATTTTCTTTTAGCTAAATGAATAGTCAAATCTTTCACAAACTGAGATTTTAATCACTTGTATTATCGACAGGTAGAACCATTTGGCTCATACACTTAGTGATATTAAAACTATTCATGAAAAAGGCATATAATCTTTATAAAATGTTAACATCCTTCAAATACAGTCTGAGTAGAAACTCTTTAGATATAATTATCGTATCATAAAATAGTCATATGTTAGAACGTGCAGATATCGTTTGGAATCGGTGTTCAAATACAGTCTAAGATAGATTAGAGAGATTACTGTTGGAGGCTGCCGTGATAGTTACACGTCTAAACAGAAGTGCCCACTAGTGTAATATTTGTGAGGAATGAGGCTGCTCCCCTCTCTCAGAACGAAGAAAATCCTAGAAAGTCTGCACTTTTCATAGAATTACTTTTGAGTCAATAAGAGATTTAAATGAAGTACATCCTTGGTGGGGAAAACGTCAAGCAACAGTTTACTTAAACGACAAAAACTTCTCTGTAATAAATGCCAGACACGTTCCATACCTAACATTCTTATATGAAATTACTTACCTGAAAATGTCAAAAGCGAATTTTTAAATTAAGAAAAACACAATTTTACCACAATAAACAAGAGCTTTCCTTGTCTGTATCTTTCTGGTGATCACACAATTCACAATTAGTCATACCAGAAATCAATGTAGCGACCTTCAAA
Source organism: Unio delphinus (assembly GCA_029339505.1). Taxonomy (NCBI): domain Eukaryota; kingdom Metazoa; phylum Mollusca; class Bivalvia; order Unionida; family Unionidae; genus Unio; species Unio delphinus. The sequence goes on from JAQISU010000122.1 coordinate 166,861, forward strand.
CTAGATTAGGCTCGATAATCGGCTGATAATCCCGTATGTAACTGTTATAAAAGCTGCATATCATTTTATTTTTCATGTACACTTTATACAAGTAAAATCTTATACTGTCTTATCGATTTTTTTTAATCTCTACAAACACTCCTTGGCTCCTCTTAACTTGAAAGTGACTAAAATTTCAATATCTTTAATATGTGTTTGAAAGTAAATTAAGGATACAATGTGTTTAAACAACTGTTTCTTCCATTGTTTATAAATATATAAAGAATTATTATTATTATTATTATTATTATTATTATTATTATTATTCCCCAGACATTACAAGGACAAATGGATAGTTAACGTTATCTCATTGCATGATAAATTCTATTTCTTTCTAAGTTTGGTAACATCATTGATTATTTGTCTTGTAAATCTTTTTTATTTTAATTTTACAACCGTCATCGGTTATTTATCAGAACATCTTGCCTAGTTAAGAGGGTACAATTACTTTTTTTTATTTCTAATTCTTTGTTTTACTGATCTTTAGTTTTAGGGAACACTATCTAGGCATGCGTTCCCCATTTACCATTGTGATAAATCCGCAATGGGCAAAGACCTCATTCTCCAGGGAGGGAACAATAGAATTTCTGCAGTACATCAGAGCTGCCTTTACCGTGAGTATACAATTTAGCAAAACGTTGTTTAAAAAAAAGCACAGAAGGGACGTTTCAATTCATTTTAAATGATGTTGGCCGGTATATAATCACGTGAGTATGCAATAGTCCCATATACGCAACAGAAACAGAAATGACTTAATTTTATTCCGTACATGAGTTTGGTGTAGCGGTTTAAAAACAATCACAGGCTGTAAACATTCCAGTTATTTTTTTTAAAAAGACCTTCTTAAAGAAATATTCAGTTCAATGCCAATAAAAGATTGTTATTATTATTAGTATTAGTAGTAGTAGTAGTAGTATTGTTGTTGTTGTTGTTGTTGTAGTTGTTCAGAAAAGATTTTGTATCATATTATAACCTTCTTCTCCTTTCTTTATGAGAAGAAACTACTCGTAAGTTAAGGAATATCTTTGACAATGGAGAGAGAGAGAGAGAGAGAGAGAGAGAGAGAGAGAGAGAGAGGGGGGGGGGTCAGGCTCTCCTAAGAAAGATGTCACTAATAACGATGTTGATGTTGAGGTACGAGATGTTGTAATGATACAAGCCTATTTGAGTTCCGACGAAACGGACTAATTTATATTGAAATAATCAACATATACAATTACATTCCAATATCAATCTACATAAATTTAATTACAGATGTAAGATATACATATAAAACTACGATATTCCTTCACTTATCAATATCATACATTTGTATGATTTCTGCCTTTTAGAATATAGTACAGATAATTAAATATCGAATAAATTCACGATAGATAAAGAATCTAAAATTCAATCTTTTAGACTAATACTACAATCATTTAATAGAACTATATTTGACTAAAGTTAATCTAAATTGCAAAATATTAAACTATATAATTTTATTTCTGAAATAACTATTATTGAGTATGAAGTTGGCAGCGAACGTAGTATTTTACTATAATCGATAATATAATAACAATTAAATATATGTTTCTCAAACAATTAAACTTTCCAATACGTTATATTAAAAAATAGTAAAGAAATATTACAATAGTCCAATGTTGCCAATGCACCGATGTTAGATTAAACTCTTATTTTAACATCTTAACAATTAAAATGAATATACTATAAAGAACATTATACATAGACGGTAGATTACCTGTAAAGATACATGTCTCCTTTTAGTTCCGACGAAACGGACTAATTTTTGCCAGGCAAAACTATCGTTGTATACTCAATTTTTTAGGACGCGGAAAAATATGGACATATATCTAGTTCTTGTGTTTTGCCATGATCTCAAAGTGAGGCTTCATTGTTTCTTACAGACTGCCATCTGGGTCTATGAATGTCATTAGACAATTTTGCAACATCAGCTTATTGACTCACTCGGAGATAATTTTAGGAATAGTTAGTTTAGCAATCTATACAACTTACCGAGTGTTATTTTTACTGACTTTATGACCCAAGAGAAACGTATAGTGCAGGAAAATTTTGCCTTAATTGATTAAAATAGTATATAGTTGGAATACACAAATAAATGAAATTAATAACAATATATTTTAGTAGAAAATTACTTTCAATACAATGTAAATGAAAGTTACTTTTAACACAATTTAGAGAGAAATTCAATCTTATACTTTTACTAACAAATTCTGTCGTAATATTACTGTCACTAGTCACGTGTTTTATTTATATTGTTCTGTACCAGACAGAAAAGTCTTTCTGGTAAGCTTTCGTTACGGACAGTCTGAGTACAGAAGTTATGCCAATGATCTTTAACATGTTTCTCATTTAAACAAAATAGTCTTGAGGGAAAAAATCCACCTAATAAATTTTAAACTTGCAGATTTTTGGGGGGATATAATCCTGAGGGATAAAATAACTAAAGATCAAATTATATTACACGCGAAAAGTATCATTACCTCACACTCAATAAAACGTGTGGATTGGTCTGGCTTTCGATATAGATGTTCGATCAGTATTTTTCGTTTGTTCTCCAACATCAATATTCTTATACTCCCCGAATCGAGCATGTATAGGTCCCAACCAGCGCCGGATTAAGCACCGTGGAGGCCCATAGGCAGTCAAACTTTTGGGGCCCCAGATGGGGCTCCAGACGGTCTCATGGGGGCCCCTGATGGGGCCCATAAAAGTCGCGGGGCCCATAGGCAGTTGCCTACTCTGCCTAATGGGTAATCCGGGACTGATCCCAACTCCTTTTAAATAACGTTTATTTCGTTAAGGTGAATGTGTTATAAATCAAACCGCGCTATTGCTTGGTCAGGGGAAATAACTTCTTTGTTATATCTTATGAGTGCGTGTACACCATTTGTGTTTAAACAGTAAGGACAAATGCTCTTTATAGTCTTGAAAATAATCAGAGCAATTAGATTTAGAAATAAAATATTTTCCATTATTTGTATCTTGTTGTCAAAATTTGTTTTATATCACATGCCATTGTCACAAGTCATATTTAATATTTATCCTTTTAAGGTTGAACCACTATGGTAAAACTGATATAT